>BQNB010110771.1:0-21172 GCA_026074375.1 Tanacetum coccineum | reverse complement strand
CAAATAGATAAGTAATATAATAAATATTTATAATTATTAATTATAAATATATCTCGACAAGTCCATTCGGTACACCTTAATCACTTCAAAATAATCATTCCTTGATTGAAAACAACACGTTTAATCACAACAAACACCTTAGGAAAGTTTCGAGAAAAATTATATTTTTTTCGTCTTTTAGTGAATTTATTAATTAAATTAAATAATAAAATAATATTATATTATTAAAAATCAAAAATCATGTTTTAACTAAAATTTTTAAGTATAAACTTTTTACGAAATTTTGACATGACCCGTACGTGTTTACAACGTTTTTTCAAGGTTTCAAACCTTAATTTCCAAACACTTTTCACAATTCGACACTTTTCGACAAAATTCCAAAAATTCAAACTTTAAAGTTCACCAAAACGTTTTCCCCACAATAACGATCAATATCACTTCGTAAATACATTTCTCTTTCAAAAAGTCGATCAAAACTCTCAAAATGACCAATTATCGCTTATTGGGCCTCAAGGCCCAACAAGGGTCCATTAGGACATTTATAAATCCAAAATACTTTTTAAGTCCAAAACCAAAGTCCATTTTTACATATATAAGTATATATATACTTATATGTAAAAATACTCTGGACCACAATAAGCCCTCCCATTAAGCCGCGACTCATATAGACTTATTGGGCCGTGAGTCCATAAACTCTAAAATATGTATATTAAGCTTTAAAATAAGCTAATAAGCTACGTATCGTTTTCGGTTACTACCATAAGCCTCAAAAATAGTCCACAAACATACGCCATAACATGATATAGTCAAAAATCATTTCTCTTGTGTTAAAAACACAAGTCGTGAGCTATAAGCTCAAAATAAGCCAATATATAGCTTAAAAATAAGCCAGAATAAGCTACACAAACTACTATAAAAAATAAGCATTCTAGCATCATATATTATTCAACCATCACAACCACAACATCAAAACTACAAAACCCCTCTTTTTCTTTCTTTTATTACATGAGCCAAACACACCCTTTTCTTTCGTTTTGCTTCCAAAAATCAATTTTCTCAACGATCAACTTGTACAACTAACATCTATGCATCAATATAAACCCAAAAGGACAAACAAAATTTAAATTTAAAAACTTACAAGAAAATCTTCAAGTTTATAGATTTTGACACGAACCGGACAACCCAAACATTGTTTAAATGAATAACCAAACACTAGAATCAACCCTAAATATTTATTTCTTCATGTTTTCTTGATCAAAATTCAAAAATTATGAGTGTATGTGTATGTAGGTGGCGGACGAACCACAAGAGAAGAGAAAAGAGAGATATTTTTTTTGATGTCAAATTGAAAATGAAGGAAATGGTATAGTGATGGGAATATAAGTGTACACTCTTGGACACAACTCCTAAAAACTAGACATGTTGTTCCCTACTCCTCCCATAACCGGCCAAGGGTATCCAATGGGTGTCGGGCCTTTCTTTTCGTGTCGAAATCACTTAAAAGCTCGTAAAACTCAACCGTAAAATTTACCCCAAAGTTAATTAGCATTTTTATTTACCTTAAAAATACTTTTCCATTAACTTAGAGTATTCACTTGCCATATTTACACTGTAAACCCTTCAAAATTCAATTTGAACATTAACGGACGTGTCGGACTTGTTTTTCGGCATTTCTCAAAATTCACGGGTCAAACCACCTGGAATACACATAACACAATAATACCTTCCAAAAGGGATTATTAATCACAATAAACCTCAAATCATCACATATCTCATAAAATCATCACCGTCAACATGGTACAAATACATGCATGTTTGGCCATGGACTTAGCCAACGCCTTGTTAATACATAATATTATGGTATTATTATGTTGTGTATGCAAAGCCGATGAAAACCATGACCACTTGTGACTTGTTTCGCTTGATATTGCATTAAATTTTAGTTTTGGGTTTTACCATTGTTTCGGCTTCTTTTTGTATGTTTTTTATTTTTGTTGTAGCCATTGTTTGGGCACTTTACAGTAGTTAGATTATAGGATAAATTTATTTAATCATAAAATTATTGTAACCGGTGTTTGGATTCGAATGGCACAAAAGTTAAAAGCATAAAGTCAAATTCGGAGCAGCTGGAGTCACATCCACTAAAAGTGGGTTTCTTGGAGTTCTACAAGGAGTTAGAACCTAAAATTTTGGGAGCAGGAGCACAACTTATGGGGCTACAATTTATTCAACTGGAGCTCAATTTGGGGAAGAATTCTTCTAGGAGTTTTAGGCCCGTCAAGTCAGCTAAAATTTTATGGCAGTTTTGGGCTTCAAGTTCATTTGGGGCTTCACTTGCTCATGATGGTTCTTGGAGCAAGTGGGAGCCCTCCTTGTGGTTGTATGGTTAACCCTTAGTTGACTTCTTGGTTCTTGTGATGGCTCACGAGACCAAGCATAAGTTTTTCATCGGTTGAGGCTTTGCATACTTGTGGTTGTGTTTGTTTGTTTGCTTTTATATATGCTTGGAATGTATATAACTTGCAAATGTTTTTATAAAACTAAAAATAAAACACAAACCAATTTTAGAAACTAAATCTTTGATTTAGTTTAAAGTTTAAATATGATTTGAAACTAAACACTTGTTTTTATATAAATAACAATAATAAATGTTATGATTGTTATTTAATTTATGCATTGTTCAAACTAATATTTATTCTACCTATGTTATATATATTAGTCATGAAAATGAACAACTTAACACATATTAAAACAAGTATTAGACTTAAGTTAAAAATATTTTTTAACTTGTGCTACGAAGGATGAATGCATGCTTCATCGTACACACTTTTTGATAATTTATCAAAACTTATACCCGTTACAAATTTAAGTCATGCCGTCTAATTGGTTGAGATCACTTGCAATTACTTTTTGCTCTGCGTGAGATGTAGGTGAATTGTAACCCAAGGTGATTATTCTCTATGCGTGAGACCTAAATATATTATCACATGTTCTCGCATTAGATGACTTAATCGAGTTAAGCAGGTGAGACTTTGGCTCGAGGCAAGGATGGGACTAAACTTGCCAGCTTAACATTGTTTCTCCGGTTACAAATGTCATGAGTCCCATGTGGTTTAAGAATTGCAAGGTTTTACAATTGGTGAACGTCACCTACCTATTGAATCTTTCATTGCTAGCAGATTAACTGATGTTGTGGTGGAACCTCAATGAGGATCTGAGCCTTTCGTTAAATTAATTATTTTAATATTGTAAACTTGGGTAGTTAATTTTAAAAGGATAATTATCAAAATTAATAATTATTGAACTTTTTATTTTTATAATGACATATTATGGGCAACACAAAACGTAAACAAAAAGTTTGTTTCTTTCTTTGTTAAAGGAAGTCAAAACTAAGTTTCTTTCCGTATAAGGAAAAAGACTTATTTCATATCCTTTCTATTGTATATGAGAAAAAGCTATAATAGGAGCATTGATTTTTCATCCTAATTAAACTCAAAGCATACTTACTCGAGAAATCGTTTGGTCTTGTACAGGTTTCTAACGGTTAAGTGTTCGTTTTTTTTCGGTTGAACATCTTATTTGGATGACTTAAGAGCTTGTATTCTATAGCACCAAATGATACTTCTTGAGAGCATCAAATACATAGTATGAGTTTTATAATTGGAAATATGGAAATCTCATTAAACGAGAAGAGAAATGGAAAATTATTAGCATGTTTTCTAGTTGTTTTCTTAATCGATTTTTTTTCCTAAGATTTAACACCCATGAGGTTAATGTAGATGAGGAATTGCATGCAAAAACTTTCAAGTTAAAGAATGGCATTGATGGCTAGTCCATCATACTAATATAGTGGAACCTTGTGCCTTCTTGAATTCTAAGTACGTGTTTACTGTCCATGAGGGTCACATTAGTGATAATGTGCATATATTCATTAGTTGAAAAGTAAATAAACTTGCAACTTTATTGTATTAGACACACATTTAATGTTGTCTCATCGAGCAATGCATTTTACTACTGATATAGACGCACATGTAATGTTGTCTAAATTCAATATTTGATCCGCACAAGTACGAAAAAGATAGGGATCGTCCCACAAATAATGTTTAACATCCTTGAAAAACTTCCTCTTTTGTTGAGTTGTCATTCCTTTGATGATAAAATTCTTCGCATGGTAATTTGCATAGTCCGCAAACCATGGGGTACTTCCACTAGAAATAACTTCAAGAGTTTCTAAAGGAAAATGTTCATTTATGTCTTTGTTTTCTAACATATCCTTATGAGGATTCTCAAGTCTAGATAAATGATCTGCCGCAAGGTTCTCTAAACTCTTGATTCTTTAATTCACATCGATGAACACTTAGCTACTTTTCGAGGTAATTAGTCGAGAGGGATCGAGATTCTTAGTTTTCTAAGTGTATTTATTACATTGCGTGAGGACACGGCAATACTTTAGTATGGGGGAATTTGGTATTTATTATTTTATACATACTTTTACCTTGTAAAACGAACCCAAAAGACCAAAAGCATATTAAAAATTGAAAATATATGCTTGTTTTTGTGTTTGTGTATGTGCAGGTACCGGATATCAAGAAAAGGACAAAAATAAAGACAAAACCGAACAAAACCATGCACGGGATCGAAAAGAGCACGAGAAAACGAGTCCAACAGTGCTCTCGGATTTTATTGGGCCAGCCCATAACCCATCTTATAGGTCGGACCAGCTTAAGCCCAACATTTAGCTCAACAAAGAAATAATATCTTTTTGATTTAAGACGATGACATCACCATGATGTCATATCATGTGCCTCTTAAATAAATGGATACATATCATGTGCCATAGCACTATCTTGTGAGGACGAATAGAAATAAGACACGTGGCGAAGAGAAGTTTTCATTTCATTTCTATAACACTGAAGTCATATCAATGGAGGTAAGCAGCACATGGAGTAATATTAATTCAAAAATGGCACGTGCAATGAAATAAAAGAGTTGAGATCACGTGACCACGCACTCAAAAGGAAGGGACGAGTAAAAAGTTTACACGTGGAAGGGCTTTTGTTATAACTTTTGCATTGCAAATGATCCAACAGACGTGAGTTGCTGCGTAATAATTAAGCAAAAGAGAAATACACGTGGCGTTTAATGAACGGCTGGATCCGCCTGCAAATGCTTCTCAATCCGTGTGCTCACGATCCGAGACCAATGATTGGCTACTTATTCCTCAATGATGTGGACGAAAATTACAACATTTCCCCCCTTGGATCCTATATAATGCACCCCGCTCCCCTCTATTTTTTAACAGTCATATTTTTTAGTTTTATAGTTATAGTTTAGTTTTTTAGCTTATTATAGATTTGTATCAGCTTATTCTAGTTTTCCAGCTTATTGTACCTGCTTATTTCGAAATTTTATTTAGATGTTGTAATAAAATTGGTTTAAAGATTATTGAAGATCTCGGTTTGCTTATCATTTACTATTTGTTCGTTAAAATTTGCTCTTTGTGTTAGCTTATTCAACAAGCTATATTTTCGTGCTTATTTTCGCTTCTTATTATTCTCAAAAGTTCTTGATTGCTTAGAAAATGTCTCTTATAAGCTTTCCGAGCTCATACGATTCATTCTAAAAAGTTTTTAAGCACTTTTCAAAATAATAAGCCATAATAAGCTCGTATATAGCTTATTGGCATGCTTGTTTCGTTTTTGTTTGAATAGAAGTTCATATTTTCTGTTAAGATTAGTTTCTAAACTGCTTATTTTGATTTATGTAAGCTTTAATTGCTAGATCAAATTTTTATGAGCTTATTTGCTTATTCGATTAGTTCTTTGATTAGTTTTATGCTTTTAGCTTATTTAATCCAGTTTGCTTATCCTCGTGAGCTCTTGTTAGTTTTAATGAATCGTAGCTTATTAATCTTGGTTATTTAGAGTAAAACTAGCTTATTCTATTGAGTCACGTATGGAACTAGTCCAAAGATTTATTCATAGCTTATTTTAAATAAAGTTGCTTGTCGATTGATCTTGTGAGATCATAGCTTGTATGTTGTTTGCTTAAATCTGTTAAAGCTAATTTGTGCCTATTGATTTAACTTGTCCTTCATTAAGCTTATAAGTTGAAATTTGGTCCTCGTAAGAATTAGGCCACATTAGTATTAGTTATAAGAGAATTGGGCCTCACTTGAATTGGGTCACGTTTGGTTTGTATTTGGAATTGGGTTTGTTATAACTGTTAAATGCAAATTTTGAATTACAACATATTATATGTTTACTGTTAACAGTTTCCTTTGGTTTGTTATTTTACTTTTGGTACCGGTCTACTCATAAGGCGCGGAGCTTAAGGGTTTATTTAGCTAGACCGAATTTGATTATTTGTTTTAGCTAAATAAACCGGGTGATATTCGTTTAATTGCGGGTCTTCAATTCGGTTTAATTTTCTATCCTTTTTCAATTAATTAGTGTAGATTTATTTTATCGTTTTATAATATGTTTGCCTATTTGAATTTTTCCATGCTTAGTGTAGACTTATTTTTATCTTTTGATGTTATAACGTTTGCCATATTTAGTTAGTTGATTTATTTGCTCATTTAGTGTTAGAAATTAGTGCGGATTTAAAATATGATTAGAGATTATTAATTTGCGACATTTATTTAGATTAAAGTTTTTTTTTAAAAAAATATTAAAAAATAATAATAATAATAATAATAAAATAATTTCTTTTAATGTAGGATTTATTTTTAGAAGTTTGCAATTTTAAAATTGAATTTTTTTTGCAATTTTAAAATTGAATTTCATTAGCTGCTTAATTTGTCCGTTTAAATACTCAATTTTAGTTTATGCTTTACATGTTTAATTGTTTTTTATTGCTTTGCTCGTTTTTATGATTTTTATTTTACTTTTATCATATGTCAAGTAGATTAAGGAACCCAAATCAAGAATCATTTTAAACCATTCAAAAAACGCGCGATCAAGACTTAACCGATTTTCAATTCCACACTTCGTTGGGGAATAAACGACCCGAGGTTGTTTTTTTTAGACTACTATTGTTTAAAATTTTTGTTTCTAGAACCCGACAGAAGTTCGTATGTTGCAATATTTACACATACGTGTTTTAGCCGTGAAGAAACGAACCCAAAGACCAAAAACATATAAAAATGCCAAATACATGCTTGTTTTTGTGTTTCTGTATATGCAGGTTTTTTTTTTTATGGATATCAAATAATTGGACAAAATTAAATCATAAACGACAAAGCCAAACACGAGAAGGAAAGAGTGCACAAGAGCCGGGAATTATCAAGCTATGGTCAACAAAAGTCAACCCTGGTCAACAATGGTCAACTCACAAAATGACAAAAACCATCAAAATCCCAAATGAACCCTTAATGTTAAATCAAATCTCACCAAAACCCTAAATATCTAACACCGTTAGTCCTCTTTTATTAAGAGACTAACGGTCGTTATTCCTTAATTATAATCCCAAACTTAAGTATATAATCTTTACCTTATAAATCCATTTCCGAGCCCAAAACCCGAGCCCAAGTCAATCATCCAATTGCCTGAGTCAAACTTAAAACGTATAAAGAAAAGGGCGCGGGAAAACCTGTTTTACTGTTCACCTTCTTCCCCCAAATTACCCCGCACCCATTTAACCCCGTTTTAAGTGAATTTAACCTTTCTAGAAGAACAAGTCTGACACTTCTGACATCTATGGGAGCCACGCTAGCAATCCCAACATTTCTCCTTGGCTATAAGGACGTGGAAGACATTGGACGGCTAAGATCAAGTTGATTGCAGATGGTTATTGATGAAGGGTTGAGATGAGAAGAGGGGGGAGCGTCCTTGGATCTAGAATCATCTTTTGAAGCCTATAAAAGGACAGCTTAATCACACAGCTGAGATTATCTAGCTTAGGAGTAGGAGTAGGAGTAGCTTAATATAGCTTATTGCATATTTTTCCAGCTTATTATGTTTTCAAAATTGTAATTTCCTTTTCAAGTCATGTAATTCTAAGTTTTATTTATAAAATTTCAATTCCTTTCAATTCTGCCTTTTAAATTCTGTTTTTATATAAATGCATTTTGGTTCAATTAAGTTTAAAGTAATCAAATTAAGCTCTTATTTCCTCACATAAGCTCTTTTAATACTTGTCTAACTCAATCAAGCTTTTCATAAAAATTACCCTTGAGGACAAAAGAAGAAAGGAAAATTCTCATAATTATATATAATAATACGTATATTTACCGGCAAGTGATTAACGGGTCGTATTCCTCGAAGATTTATAAATTGAGACCATGTTTGTTGTTTGGACAATGATTTGAATTGTTTCGAAGATGATTTGTTTTCTAAAATACTAAAAGTAAGCAAATTAAAGGACAATTAAAACTAACTTTAATAACAGGAAATTAAACTTTAACTAAAAACGCAAAACGGGAACCCTAATTGGCGATTAAAAACCCTAAATTTCCAAAATTAAACTTAAAATGAATTTTTCTCTTTTAATGGACTCTAATTGACTAAAAAGTAAGTTTAAATAAAACTAGAACAAAAACGGAGTTGAAATGAGCTTAAAAGCACGAAAAACGTGAACGGGAACGAATCCCGTTCTTTAAAAATTGAAATTTTGCAATTTTAACCCTACAAAAGCAAAACTAATTTTCCTAGAAACTATATGATAAAAGAAAATTTCCTAAAAAAGAATTATATATTTTTTTATGAATTTTTAAAGTTTTTAATAAAAATAAATGTTTAAAAATACTAAACTGATTATAAAAATTCTGAAAAAATTATAGAAAGTAGCTTGAACTAAGAGGGACCTAGAAAAAATAAGCTCGTGGACACAGCTTAATGAATAAGCTGTGAAATAAGCTTAAACAACTTATTAACTAAAAGAGCTCAGAATGTATATAAAAGATTAATGATGTAAAGAACTAACGGATGAGCTAATGTAGCAAACTGGTTACTATGTGTGTAGTGTGAGACGTGTGTGTGTGAAGGTTGAGGACACAGGTTCGAATCCTGCCTCAACCTTTTTGATTTTTTTTTATTTTTGAAAACTTAAAACACGAAAGTTGTAGAGGAGACTTTTTTGAACAACTTTAATAAAACAACTATAAGCTGAATCCTAAAAATAAGCACAAAAACAGCTCTTGAAATAAGCTGTCACAGAAACATGGCTTTAAAAAGCCAAAAGCTAATTTTCACTTAAATGGAGTAGAACAAGCTCACTTTAAGCTCAAATTTCAGACTAAAAGCTGTTCTAGAAAGCTTATTATGTATATGAACTGATTTTAACAAGCTTATTAACCTACCATCACTTTTAAGCTACTGAATCTTAGGATAAAAAGAGCAAGGTTCAGAAATACCCAACTTAAGCTCAAAATCAAGATAAGCTATAATCTCTAATAAGCCACCACAGAAGTTGAACTTTTGAAAACTAATTGTCTTAATGGTAAACTACAAATCCAAATCATAAAATCAACTACTATACTTCAAAAATTAGAATCAAATGATCTAAATTAAGATCTGTCCTCAGAAAGCTATTTTTTTATTTTTTATTTCTATAAGCTAGTTTGCAGACTAAATTTAAGCTACTAAACAAACTCCTTTTTGAAATCTAAGTTGAGACAGATTAACTATGACCTAAAAGCTATTAGTGTACTAAAAATCAAAACCTAATTCTAATTTCTACCTTCTGAAAATTAAACTTTAAAAAGCAACTTTTGTCTTTTAAAACTGCTAATGTAGTAAAAGCACAAAATTATCAAAGTTTAAAACCAACAAATGCAGACCTAATGAACTTGTTTTGACATATTTATAACACAAAACTAAGAGTAATAAAAGCACTTATACCAGCTAGAAACTAATCAAGCTAAAATTTGCTACTATGACTAACTATAAGCTCACAAATTCAAATATAATCTAGAAACTAAAATGAACTCTTGATCAAACCTAATAATCTATTTAAAATCCAATTCACAAGCCTACAAATGAAGATCAAAATCAATTTTAGAAGTCAAAGAAAACACAAGCAGTACTAACTCTCAGTTAGTACTATTGTGCCAAATACTCCCTTAATCAAATCCAAATCCATTTTAAGCTTTAGAAAATTGAAAACTTATTAACCAGATATTAAACAGCTTAATTATCAACTAATTAATAACTAAAAACACTCAAACATGATCAAAATGACAGAATCAAAACTATGCTAATTATTTTTGGATTTTTAATGATTTATGAGATTAACTATGAAAAACTAAGATCTAAGCTACTAAACTTAAAAACAGATGATCAAACATATTTAATAAGCACAATAAGATAGATTTAAGCACTAATAAGTAAGTAATAAGCTGAAAATAAGCAAATGCAATATTTAAGTTAAGAAACTTGAAAATTTAAGAAGACTTACAATTGCCTTAGCTTAACAAAGGTTATAATGCTCAAGGAGCTACTTCTATAGCTCTAGATTATCACAAGGGTAAGCTAGTAAAGGTCCTATGAGCTCATCCATTGCTAGCTTATCATCCAAAAGGCTTAATCCTATTTAGCAAAGGTATTAAGCTGATTATTAAGGTTTGAGTATATTAGATGACTAATTTGAGCTCAATCTAAGCTTATAGACTCGGAGAGCTTATGATGAGCTTGTGAGAAGCTTATGACACAGTAACATGAACGTTTGAATTTGTAAAAGTTTAATAGTAAAAACAGTTTATGTAAAACCAAAGATGATTTTATTAACTGAAAATTGATTACAAGATACTGAAGATGAGATTACAATAAGCTGAAAAAGCAAATTACATAAGCTAAAGTTTAAAAAAACTGAAAATTACAATTAAGCTAAATTAAAAAATAAAAAAAACTAAGATTAAAAGTGTATCCTGTGTGTGAGTGTGAGGGGCTATTTATAGCCTGAGAATGAAGCTTCTAGGAGTCTTGCCCGCTCCTCTTATCCATCATCTTGGCCCTTGATTCTTCTCTCATCATTGGATCCCAAATGTGGATCGTTAGATTAAATGAGTGAGCACACGGATTGCCAACATGGCATTCCGTGTGTCAGACCTCTGTGCTTCTTTTGCACTTGTTTTAGTGCAAATTTCATTGATTGGTGTGCTTTCTTTCTATGTCCGCGTGTCACTTCATGTGGGTTTCAACCAATCAAAAGCTTGTATGACGTCTAATTCTGCCAGATCATTCCTTGATACTTGAATTGATTATTCACGCTGTTAATTTGAATTAACCCTTTGTTTTGAGGTGGGTTAATTCACGAAGACGACGATGAACAGTAATAAGTTATTACCCGCCTTTTTTTAACTGAATAGGAGGGGTTTGACTTGGGCCTTTTTATATCAAATAGGATTGGGCCAGGAGTTTTGGGCTTGGTTATAAGGGTGTGTTATAAAGATAACGACCGTTATCTCTTATATTATAAAGAGATAACGGTGTTAGGGTTTAGGGACTTTTGGTGAAATTAGTGTATAACATTTAGGACTGATTTGGTATTTTTGAGAATTTTGTCCTTTGTGAGTTGACCAAATGTTGACCATGAGTTGACTTTGTTGACCTTTGAGTAGAAATCTTCCGGCTCTTTTGCACTTTATCCGTTCCCGTGTCCGTGTTTGTCCGGCTTTGGCCATTTTCTTGTGATTTTTGCATTATCCGTACCTACACAATCACAAAGACAAAACAAGCAATATACAAATATATTTTTGCATATTTTGATCATTTAAGGGCTATTTTGGATATAATAAAGATATGTGATTTCTCACATATCAAAATTCCCCAAACTAAGCGATTGCGTGTCCTCACCCAATATTATATGCTTTGAAACCAAATACCTCAAAACTTCCCCAAACTAAATCTTTGAAAAGTAGCAAAGACTTTCGGGGAGAAAGTTAAGAAATCACAAGCTTTAAAACACCCCATTTTCCCATTTTTTAAAAACTTTTTCATTTTTATTTTTTATATTTTTTATTTTTTTTTATATTTTTTTTATTTAAACTAAGAATATTTCGACTTTCGTTATTTCCATAACTGTTAGGGATCATAGAACAAGATGCATTAAGATCCGAGAATGCCCCAAAAAGGATAAATTCATCATCCCCGACTTTTCACTTGCTCCAAACCAAGCTTAAAACAAAACTCCCGACAATTTTATTATTTCTTATGAATGTGCTATATTGAATTCAGACATGGGATCAACATTTTGCAAATACTATGCTTTCACGTTCCACCAAAATAAGTAGTTGAAGGGCGAATCATCCCATGTAGCGACTTTCGTCTCGGCACATCCCAACCTTGCGGCTAAGTGACCAGGCTTTTGGCACCACTAGAGAGACTAGTATCGAGACTCACAGACCTAAGGTTACAAACTCTCAGTTTCCGTAATATGCAAGCTGTTTAAAATAGAATAGTCAAATTCAAAACATAAAGTGAATTAACAAAAGAAATCTATTAATTCAATCTGTAATATAGACATTTATGTAATTATTACCCTTGACCTTTTAAGAGGATTCCAACATCGGTTGTGAGGCCGGCAAGCTCAGCAACTTTTATCAGTCTCGATTTTTATTCTTACTATGGGCTTGTCTTTAGAAGACTACCAAAAAAAGGGGGGATATTAGGGGAAAAAAAGTTTGTATAATTATTATATAAAATGGGGGGGGGGGGGGGGGGGGGGGGGGGGGGGGGGGGGGGGGGGGGGGGGGGGGGGGGGGGGGGGGGTTGGGGGGGGGGGGGGTTTGTGGGGGGGGGGGTATGAGGTAATTTGTGTTTTTAGGGTGATAAATATGGGTTGGGGTGGTGATGTGTTGTGATGGTGTGGTGGTTGTTTTGGGGTGGTGGTTGGTGTTTGTGGTAGGGTTGTGTGTTTTAGAGGGTTTTTTTGATTTTTTTGCTATATATTACATAAAAATTGTTGATTTAAGTTTAATCTCCAAAAACAGCACGTATATTAATCCGGTTAAGAGCTTATGGGAGAAAAAGTCACAAATTACATACATGAGCTCTTAAGATTTCCAACTAATCCTTGTTTAGCATCCCACTCATACTTAACTCTATCATTTTTCGTTCTTCGCGAATTTTCGCGAACGCTTAGCCTAAAAGTTAAGGAACAAGCTAGAGCTCAACACGCTCGATCGGGTCAAAATTTACTCTTATTCTACCCAGCAGGAAAGTCAAAATTGTGACAAAAACACTTATTTAATTTTTGAAAATTTAAAAATTTTCATATTTTTGAAAATTTTGGTGGGAAAACGGGGTACGTGAGAACAACGGGCAAAAGTAGGTAAGATTATATCAAAGATATACTACCCCATACTAAAATTAAACATTGTCCTCAATGTTTCCTAGCCTAAGACTTAAAAACCCCATACTAGAACTCAAAAAGGTCGAATGCATAACTCAAGCCTGAAGAAAGTATCACAAAAATCTTAAGCCGTTTATCAAGTGTGCTAAAAGATAAATGTTAGTCGATAATAATCTTTAGGATATCGGATTTCCCCAAACTAATGGCAAGCAAAGGCTAGGAAGCTCGAGTGAACCGGGACAAAACACCGAACACGAGAGTCTTCAGAAAATTTTGGATCAATCCTGCAAACAATCACAAGTACAAACAACAACAAGAATCGGAAAAGTACAAGCCTCCTCACATCACAATAAGAAAGAAGATAGAAGGATAAGCATGGGGTGCCTCCCACGAAGCGCTTTGTTTTTGGTAACCGAGTCACATAGCTTGACTCGATCCCCGAATTCATTCGTCCTTGGAGAAAGTGTGGAGGAGAAAATCTCAATCGGGCTTTCATTAATGTTTGGATAAACATTTAAGCACATGAAAGTCCCATCCCGATGAGATGCCACCGACTCTAAGTGGAGATGTCGAGCTCAAAAATGGTATCCTCATTCTCGGTGGAGGAAAGTAAGGGAGAAACCTCAAGGTAAGTGAGATACGAAAGAAAAGTCCGAGTGACAAATGTGAAGGAATCGTCAACTTCAACATTAATCTCACCTCCCCCTGGGTCAAAACATTCATCTTCATTAACATTGTTTATCACGAGCACATCAAGTTCCATGTCGAAGGTTAAACGTTCATATTCGGGAATGGGATCATTGTTAAGTAAGTTGTCAATAATATCCTCTTCCGAGTCAAAATCACTTTCAATACCTGGTGGTATCGAATCATCTGGTCCGGAAAATATATCGATCTCTTCCTTATTGGAGTCACTATCCTCAACGAGAGTAGTAGATGTGGGAAGAGACTCGATGATTGTATGAGAATTTTCTGACGACCGGGAAGATGAATTTCCGCATAGCAACGACATTCGATTGATATAATCCTCGTGCTCTCTAACAATCTTTGGAGGAATCGTGATGACTGATCCAGCGAACTCATGGTGGAGAGGATCACTTTTAGGAGAAAAAGTATCATGATCTGATTCATTCTCAATGTGTCGTGGTTCATGTTCGAAAAATACTTCGGGAGAGAGATTATGGGTGGTATCATCACTAAGCAAACTCTCAAGATATAATACGTCTACTTCTGAGTCATAATAACCTTCCTCAATTTACGTAGGAACTTTGATAGCTAGAAAAGCATCGATCTCATCATTGTCGCCTCCTGGGTCGAAACATTCAGCCTCATCAATTTGAGCATCGTATAAGATTCTTTTCCAATCATTCGTTTTACATTCCAAATCAAATAAATCATTATTTTCTTCAAAAGGTGGATCGTCGATGAATCCCTCAAGAATGGAAGCAACGCTTTTCAAAGGAGTAGACGGATCATGGTGAAGTAGAAACTTAATGTCCTCTCCTGGAGCGAGACACTCATCCTTGTTAGAATCAGAAAGAGGTGTGACTAGGAAAGTCGACTCGTCAAGGTTGGAATCATAAGAATCCTTGCACTCGATGTCCTCTAACACCTTATCAAAAAGAGGGTTTATGTCACTAGAGTTGTAATCAAATTTGAAAAGAGGGTTAGAGAAAGTCACGAAATCATCACATGGAACATTGATGGAAGATAAATCATCACACAAAGGTAAAACGTTCTCACTATTACTCCCGGATGTATCCTCGGATTCTCTTGGGATTGGGACAATTTCCTCAACACTAAAAGTACTAAGGTGCTCATCCCCCATTATGAGAGAATCCTGGGGCTCAATTGACGGTAAGGTGGATGTGATTGCAAAAACCGAAGAAACTTGAGGTGTTTTGTTTGAATGGGAAATGCTCTCCTTGCAAATAACTTTAAAATTCTTCAAACAAGGTGTGATACGAGTTTGGCATTTAGCTGTCGGCTCTGCGAGATTCTTCACTTCCTGCTTTTCTTTTTCATCGTTGACATCTTCCGGTGGAGGCAAGCAAACTAGAGCGGGTTCGTCGGTAAACCTTTTAAAACTATCCTTGCATGTGTCATTAACCATTTTAATTGACTCGTTTACATGCTTTTGAGGATGTTTTGACGTGCCATCGATATGAAAAGTTATTTGTTCATATCCGTCCCTCAAAACAAGCTCTCCTTCGTATATATCAATTAAAGCACGGTTGGTTCTCGAAAAGGATCTCCCAAGTATGAGAGGAACTCGAGGATCGGCTTCAAAATCAACAACAACAAAGTCGGTAGGAAAATGGAAATTCCCAACTTTGACAAAGATATCTTCGGCGAGTCCTTTAGGACGAGTAATCGATCGATCCGCTAGCTCTAAAGTCATCCGAGTTGGTGTAAGTTCAGGTAAAGAAAGCTTTTTCCAAATAGAAAGAGGCATAAGATTTATGCTTGCGCCAAGATCGGCCAAGGCGTGACATACATCCATTCCCGGGAAATTACATGGAATAAGAAACTTGTCGGGATCTCTAAGCTTTTCGGGAAGCTTTTTGAGGAGCATTGCCGAGCAATTCTCATTCAACGGTATCTTAGCTAACTCAAGCAACTTTTCCTTATTCATGAGCAAACTCTTAATCGTAGGAGCAAATCTTGGCATCAAAAGTAAAGCATCCGCGAAACTAATGTCGAAGCGCAAATCTTGAAAGATTTGGAAGATCTTCTCCATTTGATTCGAAGCTTTGTCACGGGACTTTTGATCATCACGTCGTGAAGGATATGGAATATTTGGCTTAGGTAAACTCTTCGGAACATCGGGTTCCGGAATAGAAATGGGGATAACCGGAGGTGGGATTTGAGCGGTACTTCCTTGGAAATTAGATTGCTCTTTATCCGTTGTCTCCTCGGTTTCTCGTTCCACTACCTTTTTAGGAGAAGGATTAGTAGGAATCGAGGGTCCCTCATAAGCAACACCACTTCGAGTAGTGATCGCTTTCATCTCACCCTTCGGGTTTGGAATGGTATTACTCGGAAGAGTACCTGAAGTTGAGGCTTGGTTTTGAAACAATCCACAAATCATGTTTTGCAAATTATTTTGAAAGGTAGTTTGTTGATTCATCATGACGGCTTGTTGAGATTTTATCGTGTTTTGAATTTCATTCTTAAGGTCTCCTTTCAACGAGTTGATTTGATTTTGCATGTTTCTCAACATTTGATCGTTATTTCTCTTGTAACTCGAAAAATCATTTGAAAACTCTTGTTGAACTTGATTGTTAGGAACTTGAAACGGTTGGTTTTGAATTCCTTGATTTTGAAAATTCGGAGCATGATTATTTTGAAATCCTTGATTAACATGAAAATTATTTCCCCGATTAAAATTATTCCCTTGAACTTGATTATGATTAAACCTATTTTGACCATTGTTTTGCACCGGAGCAAAACCTGGTGGTGCCATTTGATTACTAACACGGTTTGGAGGATTAACTTGATTGTAAGTACCCGTGGTCGCACAAACACTAGCCTGATTGTTATCGGTAGCCGGACAATTATACCAAGAATGGGCACCACCACAAGTAACGCAAGATTCCTCAACCGCCTTAACCGGAGCGGGAGTGACAACTTTTTTAGAAACAATCTCGACTAAGGTCGAAAGTTGATCCGCAAGCTTATCAATTCTTTCATCCGTTTTACTAGAAGTAGCATTCATCCTAGAAACATTTGATCTATTTCATGATTAACAGACTTTTAATTTGTTCTCAATTATGTTTAAAGCCTCGCTAGCCGTCTTACTCAAAAGATTTCCACCCGTCGCGGCATTTAAGGAGTCTTGTTCATTCTCGTTTAAACCGTTATAAAAGGTATCAACTTGAGTTAACTCCGTAAATCCGTGATGGGGACAAGCTCTAAGCAACTCCTTAAATCGTTCCCACGCTTCACTAAAAGTCTCCTCAAATTTTTGTGTAAATCGAGAAATTTCATTCTTTAAGTGAGTGGTTTTTGAAGGAGGGAAAAATTGATTCACAAATTTGGTCACGAGATCCTCCCAAGTCAAGATTGAATTTGGTGGTTCTTTCTCGTACCAAGTTTTAGCGGCTCCCTCGAGCGAATATGGAAACATCATAAGCTTAATCACATCGTTAGGCACATTCCTAAATCGTAAAGTCGAGGTAATCCTTTTGAAACTATTAATATGAGCATGAGGATTTTCACTCTTACGACCGTAAAACGGGTTAGCTTGAACCAGTTGAAGCAAATTCGTTTTGATCTCAAAATGATCCGCATTAATTTTCGGTAAAACAATAGCTTCTCCGTACCCTTCCGTGGGTGCTCGGAGTAGCTCTTCCATCGTACGTTCCGCCATTAGTGCAACGATAGTACGAAGCTCGGGTTCGACTATGTTTGGAGCACGTCCTCTATTTCGACGTCTCGGAATGGTTACGTTTGAATTATTTGGAAAATAGGAATTTCTAGTGCGCATGCACTAAACAAAAGAAATGAAAAATGAAACGAGAAAAGGAAATATTTTTGTTTACCGAATAATCAACAAACTTAGGGTAACTCTCTTAAGTAAAATAAATTTTACAAAAGAGGTGCGCCTTTTTCGTTAGTGACACAAATGGTAAAAAAATTTAATCTTTGGTTCGGGAACTTAATGATGGATAATACCTCAATTGAAAGTATTATTTGTTGGTGTTCTTTTACCAACTTTGTCAAATTTTTATATTTTAAAGAAAAATCGAAAAATCCGGAAGAGCAAATATTTTTGTATTAATCTTCTACTTATACTAAAAAGAAAAAGGAAAATATTTTTTACTTTTTATATTTTTGATATTTTTTTTTTGATTTTCTCAAAAGCGTAACTTTCGAAGACGAAAGGTTCTCCAAATCACGATCAACAAACTGCATACGAAGGAATCTTTATCACAAATCCCCGGCGGCGACGCCAAAAACTGATCTCGTCAATAATATACGTAATAATATCCGAAGTAAAAAAATTCCAAAACTACCCTTGAGGACAAAGGTAGTAGGAAAAATCTTACAAAAATACAACACGTTTTAAACGTAAGGATTACGGGTCGTTTTCCCAAAGACTTATGAAATTGAGACCTCGTTTGTTATTTGAACAATGACTTGAATTGGTTCAAAGATGATTTGTTTTCTAGAATCCTAATAGGGAACAAATAAAGAGACAATTAAACTTAACTACAATAACGGGAAATTAAATTTTAACTAAAAATGCAATTCGGGAATCCTAAACGGGACCTAAAAAAACCTAAATCAACAAAATTAAGTCCTACAATGATCTTTTTGGTTTTTATAAGTTTTAATTGACTAAAAAGCTAGGACAAAGAAAACTAGAAAAAAAACGAAAGAGTTTTAAGCTAAAAATCACTAAAAATAAGAACGAGATTCAATCCCGTTATTTAAGAAACAAGATTTTGCAATTTTAACCCTACGAAAACTAATCTAATTTTCCTAGGTTATAAATGTCAAAAGAAATTTTTCTAAAAAAGAATTATATTTTTTTGACTTTTTTATAATTTTTTATGAATTAAAAACGATTTTTACAAAATTAAATGTTTAAAAATACTAGACTATTTAATAAAAATTTAAAAAAATTAGCAAAAGTAGATTGAATAATGTAGAATCTAAGAAAATTAAACTCGGGAACTCAGCTTATCAAATAAGCTGTCAAATAAGCCTAAAACGCCTAATAAGCTAAATAATGCAAAATGTGTATAAAAGATTAATATTGTAGAGTAAGAATGAAAAAGTCCCTAGGGCACGTTGGTAAGGGTGTGTGTGTTGAGGCTTTAAAAAGGTTGAGGGTGTTGAGGTCGGGTGTTCGAGC
Organism: Tanacetum coccineum; assembly: GCA_026074375.1. NCBI lineage: Eukaryota > Viridiplantae > Streptophyta > Magnoliopsida > Asterales > Asteraceae > Tanacetum > Tanacetum coccineum. Next base: position 2,016 of record BQNB010110771.1, on the reverse strand, counting down.
CTTGCTCACCCCCGACTTCCATCTTCCCTTTTTTTGCAAAAAACTTTAAAAAGCAAATTTATTAAACAACTTATAATAAGCTTCTTTTGTAAAAACAACTTTTTTCAAAATCAAAAATAAGCTGAAAAACAGCTTAAAGAAATGACAGAACACTTAACTAATTTTTTTAACCTTTTTCAAAACTTAATAAGCTAGAACTAAAATAAGCTAACGTATGATTAAATAAGCTACTACTAAGCTAAAACTATCCTAATAAGCTAAATTTGACTAGAATTAAGCACATGACTAAAGGATATAAGCTAAAAAACAAAATAAGCATTCATGGGGAACCATAAATTTCAAAATAGACAAAGTGCTGACTTTGAGCTTAATTTTAAGCTCAAAGACAGAACTTATGAAGATAAGATTTATTCCTACTTAAAGCCTGGCCTAAAAGCTACTTAAAACTACAGAGAAAAGTCATTTTGAAATACAAATAAGCAAAGAAAAATTACAATGAAAAAGCTAATTGCTACTGATTTTATATTTTTGGACTTTTTTATGAAAAGCTAAAATAAGCTACAACTAACCTTATTAAGCTAAATTCCAATTTAATCTAACCTTATAAACTAGACAAAACAAAAATTAAGCAAAATCTTAAAGCAATAAGCTATAAATCTCTAAATAGCACTCAATGAAAACTATTTAGCCAAACATGCCTTATGGGCACTTTTGAGCTTATTTTTAGATAAGCTAACAGATTCTTAAGGGATTTTAGCTTATATTTACTAAAATTAAGACTAATAAACTACTCATAACAACTTTTTAAAACCATTTTGAAATTCAGAAGCTTAATGAAAAAGCTTGTTGAAAACAGCTTAAACACTCAGAACATGCTGAGTTTACTTTTTTAAATTGAAAAGTAAAAAAAACAGATTTTAAGCTCAAGAACAGATAGACAAATAAGCTTATTATGAAAAAGCAAGATGAAATAGATGATTAATGACCTACAAACTATTTATGCTATGAAAATCAAAGGCTAAAAACTACTATTACCATCTGAAAATTAAGCTAGAAAGTAGCTGTTTATCTATTAAAGCTGTTGATGCAATTGACCATTAAAGTTAATCAATACCTAAATCCAACTATTGCAGGCTGCCAATCTTACTAAAAACACTTTAATAAAGAGCAAATGAAGCAATAATAACAACTAGAAACCAAATAAGCTTAAAATGATTATCCTACTATCTATATTCTAACAAATTCTAACTATTAACTAATAATCTAAAGAAAACTTGATATAAACCATCAGAACACCTAAAATTTAATCTTATAAACCTAGAGATTGGATTTAAATTCAATTTAAAAGTAGCAAGGGCCACTAGCAGTACTAACTCTCAGTTAGTACTGCTATGCCAAACACCCCTTTATTTTCTTCAAAATCCATTTTAAGCTTATAAAATTGAAATTTAATGAACAATTATCAAATACCAGATATTAATAGGCTATTAACAAACATAATAAACATATTTAAACAACTTAATAAGCCAGAACAATAAGCTATAAGCTAAACTAATATTTTTGGTTTTTATGACAGATTTTAAGACATATTATAGAAAACTAAGATTTAAAACTAATCATTAAGAACTATGAATATAAGACAACTATACTAATCAGAAATAAGCAATCAAATAAGCAGATTAAGCAAACAATATGCTAATAAGCAGATTTATACTAAAATATTAAAGACAGAAAAGTAAATGATGTAGAACCTGAAATCCCAGCTGAACAGGGATTGTTTGCTCAAACAGAGCTTATGCAAACAGCTTATAGCTTATAGCTATAAGCAAAACCAATTCCCTAATCTAGCCTAACCCTTGACCTTCAAGGACTATTACCAAACTTGATCATCCAACAGCCATCCAATTCCAAGGGATAATCAAATTTATAAGAGAGCTTATACTGTAACACCCCCAAAATGGGTCGCAGCGGAATAAGGATCCGGGGCATGTTACTTCAAGATCAACAGCACAAGAT
>BQNB010110770.1:0-22486 GCA_026074375.1 Tanacetum coccineum | reverse complement strand
TGGCAACTCTCGAGCTCGAGCTCGTTAAAAGCTTGACTCGTTAACACCCTTAACAATGGCTTAGGTAACGATACCTATAATTGTTGATGGTTTTATGAAGTTATGTCATATCCTGGACTAATTTTCCATTTGCTTTATATGTGTTGCTTTTACAAATATTCCGTCTTTTTTTTAGAATGACAAGTTAGTTGTTAGTTATTCGAGCTCGCAGTGACATTCAATTGGGTAGTATGCAAGACTCGAATCTTCGTCTTAGGGGATAAACCTCACTCTTTTTTCGCTCCTGAAGAAAAACTCCCACGGCGAGGCTTGAACTCAAGACCTCTCACATGTGGTAACAATCTTCTCAAGGTTGCCCTTGGTGGCCATCTGAGCTAGCCCAGATGGTTACAGACATTCCGTCTTTCTTTGTGTAATTACGTTTTATCAAATTATTTTGCGCCAACTCCTCTTCTGTTTCCCGTCTTTCCTTGTGTAAGTACGTTTTATCACTGATTTTGGCTTTCTGTCGATCTGAAACTAAATTCTTATAAATAAAATTAGATTTTGCATACTTTTTTTTGGACATCGAAAAATCAAACACCGTTGATAAAATGCACGGTCCTAAAGAGATGGGAAATAGAAGATAATGTCGTGAAATTAAATTTGATGAAATTTCTCTTCTCCATGTTCTCTTCAATTCCTCATCTTTCTTTGTGTAGGCCCATTATATAATTGATGTAGCCGATTTTATTAAATATTTCATTCGTCCCAAATTGATTATCCACGTTCCTTTTTTGGATGTCATTATCCACTACTAAAAATCATTAGAAAAGTTTGATCAAGTTTTTTATATTACCTTTGTTTGAAATTATTATTACAAACTTAAAAGAAGACTTTAATTAACTAGATAAAGATAAAACTGTCACTCTGCTTAAAAGTAAAAAAGAAAAACCAGTGGTAAATGACTTATTTAAACTGTGTTTTTCTATCGGGAACAATAATTTTAAGACTGAAAGAGACTTTATAACATTAAACTTAAACCCGCTAATAAGAAGATATTTTCATCAAATTAATATCCAGGTTAACTTGGGGCACAAGGGATTAGAGTGAACAACGTCGTTTTCCCCAAATAGTAGCTGTCGTCATCCGTCATCCCCGCACGCCAATCTAGGTAGTTACTTATTTTTTTTTATTTTTTTTTTTAAAGGCACTTTAATTTACTATTTATTACACTAATAGATTTTATTATTTGAATACTAATTTAATCTGTTTCTTGTATTTGGTGTGTAACTACTAATGGATCATTCTTTCAAATTTTATCGTTAATTGTATTTATGATAACAGTGATGACATATTATCGTTAATTGTTGAATGTATTTATGATAACAGTGATGACATATTAATCGAAGTGGTTGTTTGGGTTAGTTTATTCATATAAATCCATTCAGAAGGGTGTTTGGCAGTTTAATAGCTTTTTGGGCTTATAAGCCCTAATATCAAAGCCAAGATGGATTTGCTTTTTAAAAGGGCTTACTAAGCTTATAACTAAAAAAAGTTTTTAAATATGCTAACCAAAACACCCACTCAGCAGGGCGTGTTTGTTTCGGCTTATATGTGGGCTTATGAGCTTATTTGATTTTGGCTTATATGACATATAAGCTAATAAGCCCACTCATATAAGCTTAGCCAAACCCTTAGTTTGGGCTTATATGAGTTATATAAGCTAATAAGTTCATAAGCCCACTATATAAGCTAAAACAAACACCCCCTTAAGGGAAACAATTCCATATATCAACCTAAACTCTAGATTACAGTTTGGGGATACAAGCGACAAAATGAGCCGTCTGCATTCATTGAAACAAACAATGTTGATTTTCTGAACTTGCCATTAGCCCAAACGGCCAAACCAAATGGTTCACACTTTCATGAATTGCTGTACATACTTATACTTTTTCCCATTTTGAACCATTACCACAAAAGAAAGGGAACGTTTGGAACAACACAACCTGATACAGAAATATGCATGTTGGCAGGTTGTTACAACCCAACGCGAACATGACCCATGTGACTTGTTAATCTAAACCATGGGTCAAAAGGACAAACGGGTGGGTAAACCCGTTTATTAAATGGGTTAGGAGAGTTAACAGCCGAGAAACTTAGGATTAGATTCTTGGAAAATTAGAGCAAAAGTGCGTGCAGTACTCAACATTACCAAACAACAGAATGCTCATCCTTAATACTAGTAGTCCGCAATTCAACTGACTGTCATTCACGAGCGAGCGAAATGTAAGCCTTTAGCCCCAATTGTTGTCTAATAGGCTCTTAGTTGAGCAACACACATCAGTTAGCACACCTGCACAATGATATACGGTTACCTTTTATTACAAAAGAGTCCCAAATTATACATAATTGGTGACATTAATGCATGACCGAGAATTAACTTATTACCTTATGGTACCGAGATTTATGTATCATAAGGCGCAACTATGTTGTCGGCTGGTATCTGTTCATCATGATGTGCTTCAGCACTTCTGTTTAATTTAAACATGATCGCATAAGAGAATACGTTATACATATATAAATACAAAGATGAAGCCCTATTTCTCAAATGAACATCATTACAATCTCAAATTTGGTGTGTTCTTATATTTAGCTTGATACGTTTGTGCAGGTTCTCAAATTATGGATCAGCTTACTTGTGGATTCAATCCCAGTGGTACTAATTTGCATTAGATGTTGGTCAATATTTAAAATTTATGGTTAAATTAATTTGAATTAAAATATATGTAATCTTTTATATAATAAAAGAATTACATCATTTCGGAGTTTTCCGTCAAATTGAATCATATGAATTTAAAAAACTTTAGTGATTTTTAATTTTAAATAAATTATATAGAGTTAAGTGTAAATTTATAAATTTACATGTTTTATTATAACTTTAAAAAATAAACAAATAACCCCTTAAACTTTATACCCTTAGACTTTATATTTTAAAATATTACAAACGTAAACAATTTTTTACTTCCAAACAAAGATTTAACAGTATCTAATCACATCTCAAATCTACCCGAAGACTTTTTGATGGATTTTTCATTGTCAGTCTGAAATTATGTTGTACAACCAAATAGAAAAACACCGAAGCACATAAAATATCATAAATTAATAAAAATGATTTTCTAACTATTCATTGATGTGTTTGGAAGAATTGCATTTTTTTTCTTTTTTATTTAATACGTACTAAAATTCTAACATTTAAATTTCTCAAAAAGTCTTTATTCCATTGACATGCATGTATACCTATAAATCATATATAACAATCTAGGCTACTTTTATATTTTAAAAAAGTGTTGGTGACGGAAAAATGGGTAAAACTCTTTGATAACTCATTTGAGTTTTTTAGCTTTTTATATTCTATAAATATTGACGATTTTGATAACTCAACTTGATGCTTTTAAATTCGATTGCGAAGCTAAATTTTTACATGTTTTAACACAAAGTGTGACCATTAATCTTAAGTATAGCTGACTCAATAATGCAACTAGAATCATAAAACATATACAATATCAAGTGCATACCCAACGGTAAGATAACCAACCTTCCAAAGTGGAGGTCAATGGTTCGAATATAACGAGGAGAAAACTAATCCCCTTGTGGCCTCGAATGTTCACATGAGCCGACTTCGGGCTACCTAAAAGAGTAGTTTTGTAGAGATTAGTCGGCTCACAATGTCGAGTTAGTTAACAGGTAAATCAAAAAAAAAAAAAAAATTAGTATTTATCCTCAAAGCACATGTAATATATATAAGATATAAAATTATTCTCTTCATATGATTTCGATAATACTTATTGTATTTTTACTTTTCGTTATTATTATTTTTTTTTTTATTTTAATCCTTAATTTCCTATATATATTAATTTTTTAATCTAATCTTTTTACTGTGTTAGACTAACATAAACTTATAAAACAAAATAAAAATAAAAATCATACATGTATTTAAAAAAACATAATATATAAATTCCGTGCGTGCACGGGCATTAAAACTAGTTAACTAGGGGTTATATAACTTCAGAATGAAATCAAGATATTATCCATCTTTACCATGTTATTTTATCCCATTGATGTCACTTTAGTATTTGGAATTCACAACTCTTTGGCAGGCCCTAAAAGTTTCTACACTAGTGATGCTGCGATTCCAAAATGTGCTAGGACCGGGGTTCGTCGGCAAAGATGGGATGTGCGGAAGTTGCGCCCTAAGGTATGTTGTTCAAGCTTGCATAATAAAATCTGATATCTACCATTATTAATTGTATTTTTGTAACAAAAATAACCAATTCTTTGTATAAATATCTACCGCTATTAATTGTATGAATCTCTATAATTCATCTATGTTTATTCAATCCACTTCATTGTTTACAAGTAACCAATTCTTTGTATTTCTAAGTTGTGCACTAGATGGGTATATATATTCAGTAAAAAGGGCATGGAAGCTAAACAAAATGTAGAAACAACCAAATATCAATATGAAAGAAATATGTTCATGTATAAACAACTAAACCATTGGTGAATAAGTCACCATCCAGAGAATTACAAGTAGATAAAATGCAGTAAAATTTAGGGAGTAGACTTGTTGGAGAAATATGAAATATTTGGATGCCGTGTTGATTCTTAGAGTTATGAAATATAGTTGTGATCTGTTTGGATGTTATTATTAACTAATCAAAAGATAAAAAAAAAACTCTAAACAGCAAGACATCAACTTTGTTTGAGCTTTATGAACTCAACTCTGACATATAATGTGGGAATGAGAGTATCCTTGGAGGGTTCAGGCAGGTATCATAGGCGGCTATCATAGAAAAAACATATGACTTGCATCTTCAATGTGTTTCAATAATCATGCTTCATAATTGCAAGTGTATCCTTGAGCTTTTCCCTTGTTATATGTTTATCTAGTTGAACAATTTCTTCATTGCTTTGAAAGGAAATATATCATACGCTTAGTCCTGTTTAATGTTGTTTCAGGCAGGACAAATCCTTGTCAGGAACCTACCGATGCTAGCTAAATTTGAGCACGTGTAAGTATCCTAATCAAAATGGTTCCCTTTTATTCCCCATGTACACTTACACTGGTAATTAGTTCTTTAATTGTAAGAAAAATTGTTCTGGAATCAGAAACATTTGTTAGGGACAAAAGCTAGATTTGGATCTAGTTTGGTTATAGTTAGGCAAGACACAAAGCATAGCTGCATAGTCATGTTTTAGATTTTGAACCAAGCATTCCAGCTATTTTAGATTTATTAAGAACGGTCCTTAGACCATGCATGGTCTTCATTCTTTAATTCTTACTTGTATTTTGTCATGCAAGATATGTTTTTAGATATTTTAGACTATACCGTCACACTGAGATCGAACAAATGGTTGACTCCACGATTTATACCGCCTGATCGATAGGATTATTCTCTTGCAAAAGTGAAAGTGCTAACAAAATACATTCAATGCTATCCATCCAAATGTTATCCATCAAGCTTACCTCGAAAGTGTGACATTCAACAACAAATTGATTGTCCCATAAGCTCGTTTTCCTATTAGGTTTAGGCTTATTATGTTTTCTTTTTGTTAATTAATGGAATTAATAACAAAGAATCGAGAATCATTTACTCAAAATTCATGTTAGATTTATCTGCCATATAAGGTATACAATAGAAACACCCCTTTGGTTCAAAAACACGTGAGTTAGCCCCTACAACAGTCTACTACTAAGTTTTATGCTTAATGTGTAGCATCTAGTTGTAGGCAGTCCGTTTTTATGTCATTCAAATGTGTGTTTATTTATAAGTGCATTGCGGTTCAAAGTATGCTTACAAGTATATTTGTATTATAAAACTCAACTTACGATATTTAATCTGAAAAAACGTAAATGTAATCGAGGTGTCCTTTAATTAAAATTTTACAGGGAGGGATACTTTAGGAATTACGGGGATGTTGAGAAAGTTCACTTTAAACATCGAAAAGACATCCTTTATGGTTTATGCTGTGTAGTTACAATGGCTAGTATGCGACAGGCACGTCAGGTATTCTCTCTAAATCCTTTCTATTTTCACGACGGGTATAAGCTTATTATCACCATGTGTTTAATGTTTTTCCTACACTACTCTTTATTTAGATTCTTAACCAAGCTCAACACACGATCATGGGAGTACGGGTGGAGGTGGAGAAGTATTATGGGTAATTATAAATTGAAAACTTCTTTGAAAAGAACAAAAACGATATACTAGTACCTATTATATAACTCATATTGTTGTGCAGGAAACGTAATCACAGAGAAGTGTATTCCCGAGGGCCGCATACGATGACGGTAGGACCACTTGATTTTCCCGGCGGCAGAGACGTATGTATAATATAAACACCATTATTGGTTCATTCCTCTATTTTTTATTATAATTGACCGCTAAACATAGATATTATTTTTAATATAGGCAATATGGTACCTCGAAAGTTTGTTTTCTCCATGCCGACACTACAGCTCCATACAATTGTTAAGGAATAACGAAGCTTTGATTGGTCCCTACAGGTATGGTATCCTAAACTTAAGTCAAAATTGACACATAAATAAAAAAATAATCCTATATACCCCCAAAATTAGAGGTGTTCAAAAAACCCAAGAAACCGACAAACCAAGCCGAACCGCTCAACCCGAAACCGAAAAAACCAAAACCGAAAAAAACCGAAACCGGAAAAACCCGCTTATCATGGTTCGGTTTCAGTTTTTCGTTTTAGATATCCACGGTTAACCGCACCGAACCGTTTATAATACATATGTATATTTATGACTAAATAGTTAAATAATTGTACAATTTTTGATTATATTATTGCACTAGGTTTGTTGTATAACGGCTTTTTTCATCTAATGTAAAATTACTAAACATCTATATGTGAAAATTGGTTAAAGTGATCGTAACTTATAAACGTTAATCATGATTTATTTTGTTAATTTGTTATGTATGTTAATTTGAACGCAATTATTGTGACGAAATAATTTTAATATGAATTTATCTATTAAATGATAATTAACTATATACTAAATTGACATTTTACTAACTATATCAACTTATTCTTAATGGAGATAAACTCGATAAAACGTCTAGAATGGTTAACCGTGAACCGAACCGCGGGTAACCGCTCATTTCAGGTAACCGCGAGTCCGGTAACCCGCCTAGTACGGTTTCAGTTACGGGTAGTAAAATAAATTAACCCCCCCCCCCCCCCCCCCAACGGATAGTTCAAATCCCCCCACCCCCCCCCCCCCTCCCCCCCTCCCCCCTCCCTCTTTAATATTGTGTAAAAGTAATTATCACCCAAAATCTAATGCTACTTTTTTTGTCAGATCTGCCAAGACAAGATTCAGATCTGGAGCTGCAAGACGAAGGGCAGTAAGAATAGCACAAGGTGCAAACTTGAATGTTTGGGGTATTAACTGATTGTGTTCCTGTGATGTTAGTTTTGGTTTAAAGATCTAGAAAAAGGTTATCATACATATATTCATTCTGAGAAAAAAGTTGCAATTCAATCTGATAATAGTAGTTACAGAAGATACTTGATACATGATGATATGGAAAAGTAGAACATTTACCTTAGGTGTGTATGTGGTTGATATAAACATCATCTTCTTCATCTTCAGATCTATCAACTGAAAAAAGTTGGATGGAAGTTGTTGACTTTGAATGGTTGGTTTTGTACTTCTGTTTAGATCGTAGATTTGATCCTATGGTTTTGGTTACAGTGACAAGTTTAGTTCCTTATCTTCATATGTTACGAAATAAACATCCCTATTTCATTGTTTAGTAACATATTTAGTCCTTTATCTATAGGGCTGAGCAAAGTGAACCGAAAACCGACCGACCCGACAAACCGACCCGAACCGAGACGAACCGAACCGAACCGAGCGTATTCGGTTCGGTTTCGGTTTATATACGGTTTTGTCGGTTCGGTTCTCGGTTTGCAAAATTCCTTAACTCGGTTTCGGTTTCGGGTCGTTTTGTCGGTTCGGGTCGGTTCCGACCCGATGCTCACCCCTATTTATCTATAAATGAAGCAAGTTTGTTTTTTTGTTTTTTTTTGTTACACGAGTTTCTAACTCGACATTCAAAGCTGACTCATTCTAAGTCGACTAACATTTTGGATAAACCGAAATCGACACATGTGAATCACTGTGGCCACAAAAGGATAGTTTATATTCGAACCCATGATCTTCACTTTTGTCTTTGTATCGGAGTGGATTCCTAAATTATAATATCTTATAGAGTTTAAATGAATAACAACAAACCGGCAACATTGAAAACGTTATTTAGAAAAGAAATTTTATAATGTCTCTTTAACATTATCATTATATAATTTATATAAGCATTGAGGGACGAAACAAAGACTAAAAAGGATCGGGTGCACAAAAAATTTTAAAGCATAATATTAGATACATGTTTGTAAGACCGGGTGCATTTAGACAAAATTTGAGAACTTTTAGAAAAATTTATACTACGAAGTAAGATTCATCAGTGTTCTGTGATATCACGAGGACCCGTATTTCCGTTAATGTAGGCATTACTACATATTAACAAGAGCACTTAAATAATGATGCATAATTGCATATAAACTTTGTGTAAAGTGCGATATGTTTTTTCGTATTTAGATTCATAATGTTAGTTTAAAGAGAGTAAAAATGTTGATTCATAAATGCAAAGGGTTTGTTTAGGCAACTTTTGAAAATAAAGTGCATATCTAGTAATCATTGAGACTTTCGGGAGATCGAGCAAACCACACTATTACGTGAGAGCAATCAAAAACTGAAAACCGAGCCGACTCGGTTCAAACGAAAATGAACCGACCTTAGACAATTCGGTTTTATATATTATGTTTTACGGTTTCCGTTTGGTCCCGTTTACGCCACAACCAAGAAAAGCACACCTAAACCATTTAAATGGAATCAAACCGGTTCGGTTTCAGTATGGTTCGGTTCTCAATTCATGCTTTCTTAAAAAATTGTTTTTCGATTCGGTTCGATTCTAAACGTTCGATTCGTTTTGACCCAATGCCCAGCCTCACCTTGGCCTATATAGTAATTAATGCGTAGAAAGGAGCACAATCGATTCGTAGTTCATGCCTTGTCTTTGTTGCCTGTGTTCTCGTGATCTCATCCTTGTGTTTATCTTTTCTAGTGGACCTTTTATGAAAAACAACTATTTTTTACGAACATATAACGAGGTAACATGACGAGAAATGATAAAAGTCAATCTTACACATCAGTGTTGGATATTTCAATTTTCATGTTAGATTGTGATCGAGTTGTCAGGTTAGCTTGTTTCTCGAGTTAGGAGGCACTTTTTAGTGTTTTAAAAGGTTAAGGGCCCGTTTGGTTTGTGGGGTTAGGATTGGGTTTGGGTTGAAAAGTTAATATTACTTGTTTGGTTGTATTTTTATCATGTGGGTTTTGATTTAAATGTTAAATATTATGGATGTGTTAAAAGGGGGTTGCAAGACTTTTATGATAAATGTGTGTCCATGTGTTTTTTCCTCCTCTCATTTATTTTTTTATCCTTTATTTATTAATATAAATTATTTTTAATTCATATTTTAATACATAATACATTTTTAAATATTATTTTCTCTCTCCCACTTCAAATTCAAATTTAAATCATAAATCAAATTTAAATCCAAATCATAATCCTAAACCTATCTATAAACCAAACGGGCCCTAAGTATATCTAACAGCAACAAACTCCATTAAGGGCCCGTTTGGTTTATCTGGGTTTAAGATTTAAATTTGGATTTGAATTGAAATTTGATTTAAGATTTGAATTTAATGAAAGAGAAGGAAAATGTAAAAATTGTTTGTTTAATGATTTTAAAATTAATAATTTTAATATTTTAATAAAAAATAAAAGAAGGATAAACAAATGTCTCACTAAAAGTTATAAGAAGACAAAAGGAAAAATATACATTCGTACAAGTTTCTCAAAGTTCTGTCACAATTTTCAAAAAAAAAGACAGTGAAAGAATTTCAAAAGCTACTTATGGGAAGGGGATTTGCCCAACCCTAGAGTAAGGGTCTCAACCTTAAAAATAAATCCTAGCCTCTCTCAACCAAATGCCTTTTATGAGCCCAAAGTTAAATCTAATGCTAAAAAGTATCAAAACAAACGGACCCTAAGAGCACAGGGTACCGTAACGCCACCACCGGCGTTATGCCTATGTGGCAGCCGCGTTGGTGGCGTTATCACACCGCAACATCGCGTTGGCCAACGGCGTTGGGCACGACGTCAGTGCACCAACTCGATGCTTATGTGGCAGCCGCAGTTGCCTGGATGGCGTTATCACACCGCAACATCGCCCTGTTGGCCATCGGCGTGGGGGAACCGAAAGCAGGATTGGCAACACCCTAATCGTGGTTTGCAATCTTTTTTTCTTTTTTTTTTCTTTTTTTTCGATTTAATTAAATGGGTATGTGTTTATGTTGTGTTTTTAGTGTGTGTGTGTGTGTGTGTTTAGATTGGGCGTGTGTGTAGTGTGTTTTTGTGTGTGTAGTGTGTGTTTTTGTGTGGGACAGTCGAAGAAGAAGAACAGATACAGTTTAAAAATATTTAAGTATTTATTTTGGTTAAAATTAATTTGTTTTAAAATATGGGAAAAAGAAATATTGGTGGGTCCAAAAAGTGGGTCTCAAAAAGTGGTGTTAATAGTGTTACTATTAGAGCCCTATGTGTAGTAACATCATAACATCATATTTTTACCGCCACATCAGCATAACACCAACACCAACACCACTCTCTTTATCATAACACCAAATAACACCACTCACCTCTTTATTTTTATAAAACCCCCTAAACAATTATTTCATTCTTTTAACAAACTAACCATTTCATTCATAATTAAATATACAAATTACATTAAAAAAAACACATTACGAAATTAAAAAAAACACATTACGAAATAAAAAAAAAACATTACAAAATAAAAAAACATTATGAATAAAAAAAATTACGAAATAAAAAACATGACGAATTTTTTTTTTGAAAACTAGCCGTTAGGGGCTAAAGTGTAACTTTTCAAAATTGGGGGGGGGGGGGAATAGGTAAGATATAAAGTAGTCTTTGGAGGGGGGTAAATGTTTTTTTTTTTTATTCGGTCTCCCATACGTCGGGCCACTACGCCATTGCGGTAACGACGGCCAATGGTGTAGTAAGCCGGATAAAACGATGCGCATAGCCGTCGGACGGCGTGACTACTACAGGGGTAAAATGTTTTTTTTTTAAAACGACCCCAACGTCGGGCCCAACGCCATTGGGTAACGCCGGCCAATGGTGTAGTAACGCCGGACAACGCAGCTCAACGCCGTTGCCGGCGTTACTACACCCAACGCTCTTACCTGGGTTTTTTGGGTGTTGGTGTTATGATGTTAAAGCTGATGTGCGCTGATGTGTCGGTGTTAATGGTGTTACCATACCTTGTGCTCATTTTTTTTTTGAAAAAAAAAAGAAAGGAAAGGAAAACAAAGTAAAGAAAATGAGAAAAGAAGAAAGGAAGTGAATTTGTATATATGTGTTCTCAAGTTGTACAAAAATAAAAGAAAAGAAAGAAAGAAACTTGTTACTTTTACAATAATATCTCATAGTTAGGATGTTAGTTAATAAAGTTATAGGGATAATTAGGTAATTTATACAACAAACATCATATTTACTTCCTTTTCATCCTATAAATGAGATGAAAGTAATGTCACAAAAAACCAACAACTTTCATCCCTTTGTTCACACTTTATTTTCACTTTCACTCTAAAAAAACTTAAGAACACGTCATTATTTTTCTTTGCTCTACTTTCTTTCACTTTCCATTTAAAATTAAAACTTAAAAACAGAGTGTAAGTCTTTCATTATTTTGCACCAATCGGGAAAAATACCGATAAAGCCACGTAGTCAAATTGTGTCCTCATATCATACGTTATACCCGTGTTGATCTGTCAATAGTTACCGGCTACACAAGTTAAAATAAACACTTAGACAATTATTTTATCTTTTTGATGCCGATATGCAAATATATAGTGACAAGATCTAAAGTGTATGTATGATAACAAGAAGTTTGAGAAGTTATGTTGCTATTAATTAAGTGAGCTAAATACTTAAATAGTAATTTATATACTCCTAATCCTCGTTACGAATGGGGACAAAATAGCTAGGGCTTAAGTTTTTCCTTACTAGACTTCTTTATTGGGCTGGTGTGTTTTGGGTACTATGTTTTAGAGTCCATGTATATAGACCAAAAAAATATAGGCTCTGTAATGACGAAGAATTGGGCTAAACCAAGGAAAATAAAAATAGAAGCCATACTCACAAGTTAGTAAAAGGTTAAATATTAAGCTAAAACTTGAAATACTAAGCCAGCGCAAAAAAAATCAAAACTTTACTACTATAAAAGCTAAACACACCTTTTAACATTAAGCTAACCCAGCCGCAACGCGCGGGCAGTATGCCCTCTCGTTGATAGCTACTTGGCATCTACGTGGAATTGTTAGAATGTATATGGGCAGTCCAGGCCCAATCCGCGGCTTAAGTGGGCTCACATGGCCAATTCAGCCCAACTACGTAGTCCACAAGCTTTTAACGTTTCAACTCCTCACGACTTTGTTAACACGGGTTTGGGGGTGAGCAGCAAAACCAAAAAAACAGAAAACCAAAATCGAACCGAACCGAACCGAAAACAACCGAACTGAAATAATAATCGAACCGAATTTGCCAAAACCGAACCAAATCGAACTATGAATTCGATTCTCAGAATGGATATGGGTTTGACAAAATCGAAAATTGGACCGAAAATCGAATTTATATAAATATATATATATATAAATATCTATAAATCGTAAAAAATATATACATATATAATAATAAATATATATATATAAAAATCAAAGACTAAAAAATTTTATCCTAATATAAGAAATCAATTTGATGCTTGAAATAAATGTTTTTGCTAAATATCTATGTATTTTTTTCTTTAAAAAATGGTGTAATTCGAGTCGACCCGAAAACCGAACCGAATTCAAATTCGGTTTTCGATTTGACCATTTTTTTGTTTAACCGAACTAACCAAACCGAACAAACTAAATAACCCGATAACCGAACCGATCAACACCCCTTCATGGGTTTGGAAAATGGACACATGTGCGTTCTCCCATTTAAATTCAAATGCAAATAATCCTAATATTATTTATAATAAAAATATATACCCGTCTGTCTTTGTTGGTGACGGTAAATTCATACCCGTCACCAACACGGGCCATAGCCTGTTGCCTAACCCTCACTATCCTCTTCACCTTCATAATATTTTAATTACTCCTCATATTGTAACAAACTTAATTTTTGTTCCTCGCTATGCCCGTGACAACAAAATTTCAAAATTGACGAGTTTGGTTTTTTTGTAAAAGACTATTTGACTCTACAGATTCTCCTCCGTTGTGATAGCATTGTAGATCTGTATCTTGTGACCACGCCTATATAATACCCACAAGCTGTTCTTGCTAGTCATCACACGTGCCACCAACGACTTGGACATCCGAAAAATGAAGTGTTACGTTTTTTTGCTTTCTAATAAAGCTATTTTGTAAGTGAAGACACCCCATATTTGTTATGCAGATCAACTTGGCAAGCACGTGAGGCTTCCTTTTTTGGTTGCTGATACTATAGTTAATTTTGCTTTTGATATTATACATTCGGATTTATGGACCTCTCCACTTTCGAGTCAAAGTGGTATTAAATATGATGGTATCTTTTTGGATTATTTTTCTCATTATTTGTGGATATATCCATCGTGTAATAATTCTAATACTTTTGCTAAATTTATTGAATTTCGCTCTCTTGTTAAATCTCGATTTAATGCGGAAATTAAAGTTTTTCAGTGTGATCATGATGGTGAGTTTGATAACACCATTTTTCATCAGTTATCAAACACGACATCCAAACACATATATCTCAACAAAACGATAAATCTGAATGTATGATTCGGACAATAAACAACCTTATCCATTCCTTACCTTTTCAAGCCTATTTTCACCTCATTTCTGGGTCGAACCCCTTCACGTGGCCACCTACCTCTTAAATATTTTACCATCCACTGCCATAAATAACGACACTCATCACTTTTGCCTATATAACACTAAATCCAACCACACATCTTTACGTGTCATTAGTTGTTTTTGTTATTGCCACATTGACACAAATTATAAACTTGGTCCACGCTTCACTCTATTATTTTCCTTGGCTACCCATCAAACGATCAGGGATTTTTTTGCCTACACCTTTCCACCAACAAAATAATCATTTCCCGTAATGTTACATCAGATGAGACCATTTTTCATTCGGGTATGTCTCACCTAATCACGCCCCTTTCATACACATTTCTCGACACTGCTCTAAAGCTTATCGCTCATCATATTATCCAACAACCAACCCCTAACCCACATACCACAGACCCTCTTACCCACACCGGCTACTCTTGGCCCAACACCTACTGTCAAGCCTACCGACCCAACTCCTATCCCTCATACCACCAGCCCAAATCCTATTCCCTATACCACCGGCCGAAACATCACACCGGCTTCTACGGACCCACACCACGTGTCCATCCCAACCCACCTCTTCTTAGCGCGTCTAATCCTCGTCTAAGCCCAACCTCAACTCATTGTATTGTCACGCGTTTTCATGTTTGTACTAATAAAAAGAACCCGCGTTATAAGTGACATGTGTCAACCATATCTTCCATTCCAAAATCATACATAATCGCCATTAAAGATCCTAACTGTCAACAATCTATGCTTAATGAATATAATGGTTTAATTAAAAATAATATTTGGGTTCTTGTGTCACGTCCATCTGACGTGAGCATTGTTCGTTCTATTTGGTTGTTTCAACATTTTGCAGATGGATCTTTAAGCAGGTACAAAGCTCGTCTTGAAGCTAATTGGAACGATCAATAACTTGGTGTTGATTATGATGAGACTTTCAGTCTGGTTGTTAAACCGGCCACCGTCTCAACGGTTCCTAGCCTTGTTGCTTCTCAACATTGGCTCGTTCATCAGCTCGTTGCCTTTTTATATAGTACATTATCTCAGATTGTTTATTTGCATCAGCCTCTTGGCTTTTGAGACCCTCGTCGTCCTGATCATTTGTGTCTTCTTCAGAGATCTTTATATGACCTCAAGTAGGCACCTTGTGCCTCTTAAAGATTTGCGAGTTATGCTACTCGTATTGGCTTTTGTCACAATAGATGTGATTCTTCCTTGTTCATTTATAAGCAGGGATTGGACGTTGCCTATCCACTCTTTTATGTTGATGATGTATTGTTGACTTCCTATTCTACAATATTTTTACAATGGATTATTTCTTTTTTACATACAGAATTTTCTATGACGAATTTTGGACCACTGAACTATTTTCTGGGCATATATGTCACTCGCATTGAACACGGGATGTTTCTTTGCTAGAAAAATACGCAATGAAGGTTCTTGAGCGCGCTAGTATGCGCAATTGTCGCTTTTCCGGACTCCTATGGAGACATAGTCCAAGTTAAAGGTTGATGGTACCTTGGTTTCTTATCCGACTCTATTTCAGAGTCTTGATGAAGCTTTGCAGAATTGTAGTATCTCACTTTCACTAGACCTGATTTGGTTTATACGGTTCAACATGTTTGTTTATTTATGCATAACCCTAGAGGGCCTCATCTTGCAACTCTTAATTAGATTTTACGCTATGTTCATGGTACCATGGATTATGGTCTTCAACTTTAGTGATCGACTTCTTCCTTGGTTGCTTATTCAGATGCCAATTGGGTAGGGTGTCGAGGTACACGTTGGTCTACCTTAGGTTATTGTGTATTCCTTGGTAACAATTTACTGTCATGGTCGTCTAAGCAACAATATACTTTGTCTCGCTCTAGTGCTGAGACTTAATATCGTGGTGTTACCAATGCAGTGGCTGAGGCTTCTTGGTTACGGAACCTTTTATGAGAGCTTCATTCTCCATAACACTCTGCTACCATTGTTTATTGTGATAAAGTCAATGCTGTCTATTTGTCTGCTAATCTCGTGCAACACCAACGCATGAAGCATATTGAGATTGACATTCACTTTGTTCGTGATAAGGTTGCTGTTTGACAGGTTTGCGTTTTACATGTTACTTCACGCTATCGGTGTACCGATATCTTCACTAAGGGTCTTCCCCCTGCTCTATTTGATGAGTGTCGCTCCAGTTTGAGCGTTCGGTGTTCTCCCGCTCCAACTGCGGGGGACTCTTAGTGGATCATTAGTTATAGTCTAGTTTATATGTATTGGGCCAAACCCGTATAGTCATTACACTTGTATTTATACCGTATTAGAGTTAACATTATTTGATATTCCCCCAGTCTCATAATTATAGTCCACTATTGACTTTCAAGGTCTTTATTTTTTAACTTTGACCTTAAATATTTTTGTTTGTGTTATATAATACTTGATGAAAACTATACCAATGAAAAATATATTTAAAACTCAATCTATTCATATATTTTGCATCAAATTTTATATAACACAAAAAATAATTTTTAAGGCCAAAGTTTCAAAATAAAGACCTCAAAAGTCAATAATGGACTATAATTATGGGACGGAAGGAGTACGACCAATGTTGGGCTTGAAAACTTCCCTGAACTTGCGAATGGTTTTGCAGTAGCTTATGTTGAGCGAGTAAGTGTTGTTGTGCCTGGGCGATGTGAAGTAACTAAACATGTCACAATCGTTGAAGCCCATTTGAACAATTATATATAGTTGTCAATAAATTGTGTATTAACCATGATTGTACATATTGTTGGAGATGCTGCATGATTGTACGGAGATCAAAGGCTGAGGGACGGACGGATACTCGGTTTGTGCAACACACGAGAATTAATGCAACACAGATGAATATTGATGGTTGAATAAACAATTATTTATTGCATGGGCTATTGTGAAATTAACGTAGGGTTAATTGGTATATTTGTTTTGAATCGTGAGAAAAAAGGGTTTGTTAAGCAGGTGACGACTTAAGGATGACTGAAAGTGATGAAATGTTGGGTGTTTAGGGTTTTGGAGGGCAGTGTGGGTATATCGATGATACTATATATATTCTCATCTCGCATAATGAAATCTCAATACGGTATAAATACAAGTGTAATGATTATACGGGTTTGGCCCAATACAAATAAACTAGACTACAACTAATGATCCACTAACAGGAATGCCATATTGACACAAATGTGTTGTGGCGTGTACATTTTGCATGACTTGAAACTATGAGGTAAAAAACTAGTTTACGACGATATCAACATAAAACCAACATAGACTATAGGGTACTGTGGTAATTCTTTTGGTTGGTATCTGATATGTGAACATTTGGAAAAAATACATTCTTACCAAATGAATTTAACAATATTTTAGATGACCGACATGTGAGTTTAGTATAATTTGTTGGGATATGTACATATATCAAATAATATATGTCTGGGAAATTACGTGAGCCTATGAGGGCACACACGTATACACAGAGGATACGTTTATTAATGTAATTAATATATTTATTGTATATTAATTATATTAATATATTTCACGAAATAATTAAACGATCATTAATTCTAACGGTAAACGTTTGATAATAATTAATAGATATTAACAAGTGAAGGACTTGTTAGTACGAAAACCAACCCCGTGGGGTGTTGGTTGTGACCAGTCGAACAAGGAAAAAAGTGTTGGGTTTTATGACCTAATTAACAATTAATTAACACGAGTACGCAACGGAATTAAAGAACACATGTAAAACACTTAATTAACAAGGATAGAAGATGATTACCTTTTAGCACGAAACGATACACCGTTTAAAGGTAACCGTTAACTCCGTCTTCTATATACGCGTATGTATAATTACCACACGCAAAACCTCCAAGATCTAAAGTAAGATCTCTCTAAGCTTCCACACATAATAAGTTCTTAGCAAACAATAAAGTATGCTAGTACTAGTAGTGTTTTAGTAAACGAACACCACGACACTTGAATCAAATCAACACGTGAGCAAAACCACCGTCTAGTGGTGGTGGTACACGATCGAAACAAACACCCTTAAGGGTTGTTTGGTTTTGGCCGATCGCAAGAAGGGAACGAAAAACCCTTTTGGGTTTTTGTTTCGGTCGAACAAACAAGAGAGGAAGAGAGGGAGAGTTTTTGGGTTTTTTCACAAAACATACATCCAATAATGAACCTCAAGTCCTCCTTATATAGCCTACACAACTTGGAGAACAAGCAAGCAAGCCCAAACCCCTTTGGGTTGTGGGTTCGGCCGACCAAAGGGAAGAGAGAGGTAAACCCTCACTTTCATTTTTTCCGTTTTGCATATTAGTCCTTAATGTTTAACTTTTAAACATTTAACTAATATATTTATTTATCGTTTACTAAAAACACTAATTAAACATTGTTTACGTATTAACGTGTGTGTCCCCTTAGGCTCGAATAAATAATCCGGACATATATTATTTACGATGGACATATTCCAACAGCTCCCACTTGGACATGTAAATAATACAATAACATTGGTAAGCGTCTAGCAACACGCCAATGCTCCCGAAATATTCGAGTATGGTTTCATAGGGCATGAACAAATGATTTATGAATTTACAATCCCTTTGTTTCTGATACCGTTGTTAAATTGGATATGGATCAATGTCATTCCATATTTAACGATTCTGTTTCTCATATATGAAGTAATCAAGATTACTGAAAATCAATGAGACATATCTACATGAGTTTTCAGGTACGACCATACACACATCTAATTATTTTTATGAGGGGCCCAGTGGTATATTTTTCAACAATTTGAAGGAACAAATTCTATATTGACTACAAGTGTCTAGTCATCATGTGGCATAAACCATTCTGACATAACCCTTATTAGTTACCTTATTCAGGACAACTTAAACTATATCAAGAAGGAATATCCACATATGCTAAACCTACTTGCATCTCAAGTCTAAGGATTTATGTAAATAAAATCACGTACAAGATTCACTTGATGACGTCGATCCATAAAGTGATATTCTTGTGGCGGGGAAATCCAATATTCATCTTATGAATATCATGTGAGTTTGGTGGACTCATCCTTAATATCTCCAATATCACCAATCACTCAGAATTGTCTTAGTTTAACAATATTCCCATATTGTTAATCGACAACGGATTAATTTAGAATAATACATTTATTATTCATGGATTTAAACATGCAAATATAGGACACAATTTATAATATAAAATAACAAAATACCAACGTATCATTATCATAAAATAAAATTGTTTTACATCCCTTATCCAAATACTAAAACACAGATCTACATGAAACTACTAGCAGGACGAAGCCCCATGCCCCTGGCATGTTGAGTAAGCTTTCTATTTGATAAAGCCTTTGTAAAAGGATCAGCTAGATTGTTATCTGTGTGAACTTTAAGTATCCTTATTTCGCCCAGTTCAACACACTCGCGAACATAATGATATCGTCTTTGATAGTGTCTGGCGCCTTTCTGAACTCCCGGTTCATTAGCATAATGAACTGCAGCTGAATTGTCGCAGTACATATTCAAAGGTTCATTTATCGTTGGTACAATACCAAGCCCTGAGATAAATTTCCTAATCCAAACAGCTTCCATGGCAGCTTCTGACGCAGCTATGTATTCAGATTCTGTAGCAGACATTGCAGTGGTACTTTGCTTGGAACTCTTCCAATCCACTGCGCCTCCATTCAAAACGAAAACATATCCTGTCTGAGACTTAGTGTCATCTCTATCAGTCTCGAATCCAGCATCGCAATAGCATTCAACTCTAAGTTCTGTGCTAGGATTTCCACCATAAACCAAGAACATATCTTTAGTATTTCTTAAATACTTAAGAATGTTTTTCACAGCAGTCCAGTGAGGTTCACCTGGATTCTGTTGAAATCGGCTTGTCATATTTTGCGCGAACGCAACATCAGGTCTAGTGCACCTAACCGCATACATGATGGACCCTACAGCCGAAGCATAAGGTACATTCTTCATGCGATTCACCTCATTAGGTGTTTGAGCACCTTGTGATTTGTTCAAGTCAAGTCTTTCTTGCATGGGGATGTAACCACGTTTGGAATTATCCATCCTATATCTTTTCAAGATTTTATCCATGTAAGCGCTTTGACATAGTCCAATTAATCGCCTCGATCTATCTCTATAGATTTTGATTCCAAGAATAAATGTCGCTTCCCCTAAATCTTTCATGGCAAAACATTTTCCAAGATATGCCTTTACACTTTGTAAACTTGGAATGTGATTTCCCATGATGATTATGTCATCGACATACAAGATGAGGAATGTAACATTTCTCCCACTAGCCTTTTGATATACACATGGCTCATCAAGATTTTGAGTAAATCCAAACCTTTTGATTTCCTCATCAAATCTTTTATTCCAGCTTCTTGATGCTTGCTTAAGACCATAAATGGATCTTTGAAGCTTGCATACTTTACTGGGATGTTTAGGATCAATAAAGCCTTTAGGTTGCACCATATAGATGTCTTCATCAAGATAACCATTTAAGAAGGTAGTTTTGACATCCATTTTCCATATCTCATAGTCATAGAACGCCGATATAGCTATGAGAATCCTGATAGCTCTAATGTCAGCAACCGGTGAGAACGTTTATTCATAATCAACCCCGTAGGTTTGAGTAAATTCCTTTGCAACAAGACGAGCTTTGTAGGTGTGTACATTGCTATCCATGTCAGTCTTTTTCTTAAAAAGCCATTTGCTTCTAACAGTCTTACCATTAGGAGGAAGATCAACCAAACGCCCGACTTAATTATCTTTTATGGATTGCATCTCCGCATTCATAGCATCGAGCCACTTATTAGATTCCGGATCTAACATTGCAGCTTTATAGTTAGCGGGTTCATTAAGATCCCCTAAACTATGCTCCTCAACTTCTACATTTAGACATAAGCGGTTAGGAGCTCGATGTGGCCTTTCGGACCTACGAACAGGAGCTTCTTCCTCTTGAGGTGGTTCGAAACCTTCAACCTCCATAGGAATTTCGCTAGTGATTTCAGAAGGTGATGTATCTTCATCTTGAATTTCTTCAAGTTCTCCCGCCCTCCCACTGACTTCTTGAGACAAAAGATTTTTTCTCAAAGAATTCAGCATACCTCGCAACAACTATTTTGTTTTCCGGTGGGAAGTAGAAATAGTAACCCATCGTTTCCTTTGGGTATCCTATAAAGATACACTTTAACAGATCTTTGTTGAAGTTTGTCAGGCGTATCTCTCTTCACAAGAGCCTCACAACCCCAGACCTTTAAGTAAGACAAATTAGGAACTTTTCCAAACCATAGTTCATATGGTGTCTTATCAACCTTCTTGGTTGGAACCATATTAAGAATGCATGCAGCAGACTCAAGAGCATAATCCCAAAAGGATAATGGCAAAGTTGTAAGATTCATCATTGATCGAACCATGTCTAACAAAGTACGATTCCTCCTTTCAGACACCCCATTGTGTTGTGGTGTATAAGGTGGAGTAAGTTGCTGGACAATTCCACAAGCTTTTAGATAATCCTTAAACTCTTGGTTTATGTATTCGCCTCCTCGATCTGTTCGAAGCGCCTTTATAGTCTTTCCGAGTTGATTTTCTACTTCATTCTTAAACACCTTGAATGTTTAACCTCATGTTTATGTTTAAGTAAATTCATCCATAAAGGTAATGAAGTAGCTAAAATTTATAAATAGAATTAACATTTGGCACAAGATTAAGCATATCAGTTTCATAAATACCATCACTTGGAATAACATTTAAAATAAACAACATTGTTCTTTGAAACTGAAATTCCAAAATCCGTAAAACACTAGACAAATCCATTTTCAACCAAACGAGAAACTAAAACAACACCTCTAGTTATAGAAGGTGCATAATGACAATTGTTTAAACAAATCACTAGGCCATTATGTAAAACTAAGTCATAACTTCCAATAGCTTCTACTTGCGTATGAACGTCATTGCCCATGTACAAATAGAGAGCTCCTTGTTTCAGCTTTCTCCTGTAAGACCCTGTTTTGTGTTACAAATGTGAGTATCACAACCAGTGTCATACACCCAGGATTTATAAGGAAAAGAAAATAATTCTATTATGAAGATATTTGAAGAACTAGCAGTGCCAACTTGCTTCTTTTTCTTTATTAACTCAGCAAGGTAAGCAGGACAATTCCTCTTACAATGACCCACCTCTTTGCAGTGGTGGCAGGTGTCATCCTTTGCCGGGTGCTCTTTTAGCAGAAGGTTTAGGGTTTTTTTATTATTCGGCTTAGGGATATAACTTTTATCCTTTCCCTTGCCTTTCCCTTTACCCTTCCTATTAGCATTAAGCGATTTCATATTGGCTCTCTAGATTCTACCACTTTGAATC
>BQNB010110769.1:0-20079 GCA_026074375.1 Tanacetum coccineum | reverse complement strand
CTCTTGAACTCTTGAAACATCAGTCACATGTCAAGTATTTAGTCTGTGGATAGCAAGGTTATACAAGTCTAAAAAGTATTTGAACACGCCTTGTCTGGGAGATTATACTAAAAGAGATAGGATAAAAACAACCTTATATTCAGGTGCATGCTTCAATATTTATGGAGCATTTCGTGAAACTAATTCTACCTCGACCTAGCTATTACAGCATGGCCGGGTTTGATATGAAGTAGAGGGAATGAATGGGCAATGAGACTCCTGATAAGCATTTAAAATGCAGTACCTGAGCTGCTTTTTCAATTCTCAAGTCTAAGACGAGTATGTGTAATCAGTTCACTATAAACAAAGCCTCAAATCCAACATTCTTAAATTTTTAAAAATATAAATCATGCCAGGAGGTGAATATGCAAGAGTCAGAAAACAAGTTTCTTCAAAGCTCAAAGACACTCATCAGCAAACCAATCAGGTTG
This sequence comes from Tanacetum coccineum, assembly GCA_026074375.1. NCBI lineage: Eukaryota > Viridiplantae > Streptophyta > Magnoliopsida > Asterales > Asteraceae > Tanacetum > Tanacetum coccineum. The sequence continues at coordinate 19,609 of BQNB010110769.1, read as the reverse complement.
GGGGTCATACGGGTCAAACCCGGTCAGAACCGTTCAAACCCGGTCCAACCCGGTCATACGCGGTCAAACTCGTTCATACCCGGTCAAACCCGGCCAAACCCGGCCATACCCGGTCAAATCCGGTCATACCCAGTCAAATCCGGTCATAAGCGATCAAACCCGGGCAGACCCGGTCAAACGCGATCATACCTGGTCAAACCTGGTCATACCCCGTCAACAAGACGCTTTCCGAAGTTAATGTAACGAGAGTTCAACTCCTAGGTTATTGCAATGGACTTCTCTATATATTACAAGACGATCACAAAGTTATAAACTCGTTGGTTGCTATCCATCCTATGAAAAAACAGCGTTACCAGCTTTCACCCTTTCCATTACATTTTGATGGTTTTATGTTTCGAGAGTCATGTCATGTGGGCTTGGTTTTGATTCTTCCACCGACACATTCAAGATGGTGTGTGTGTTTTTCTCAAAGCAAAATCTCCCCCAAAAGAAGCCTGATCTGGTGAGGGAGAATCTATGCACCATGGTTCATGTATTTGGCACGAACTCGTGGCAAGAGATACCCCAAGTCCTGTGTTGTCCGATAGCCGGGAAAGCTGTGTTTGCGAATGGCTGTTTGTTTCGGCTGACTAGCCTCACTGATAGGCCAACCCAAGATGATGGCGGAAAAGGTGTAATAATATTGAGCAATGTTTCCTAAAATGGCACGCGTGCAAAGAGACGTATGAATGAAAAAAGACTAGCTTGCAGCATTCAATCTGACAAGAACTTCAACAAAGAAGTTGTATATTACGTACTTTCGAGTTAAGTTGAAATCTTACCCAAAAGTATGTGACACAAAGAGGTTTACAGAAGATGAGAAGAACACTTTTCTTTACTTACATCGATGTATCCAATGCCACAAAAGGGCTCGCACACGTTCATGCCGATTGTATATAAAGGAGACCATACTCGATTTGTATGGTCCTTTTTCGAGTGTAACACGTATGTGTGGAAAAAGGTGTTCTACCTAGTACCTAGTTATCAGCATAACAGCACCAACTTTTACATAAGGTTGAAAATTATAGTCAATCACACATTTACAAAGAGATCAACTAAGTTAAAAGGGAGGAATAATAATCTAAGAGATCGAAAACAGGACTGGTCACAAAGCTCAATCTGTACAAAGTGCGGGAAAAGCCATGAGGGTGAATGATGTCAGGGTTCAAAGGGATGTCACGAGCGTGGTAAACTTGGTCATGTGGCTCGAGAATGTTGTTTGATTGAAAAGAAGTCTTACTCATGGTTTAATTTATTTGTCAACCAAAGTATCATGATAAAACTGAGCTTACATGCTATCTGTATGTTTGTGTGATTATTGCAAAACCGAGGCAGTCAACCAGTTTTTTCCCTCAAAACTAGCTTCCGGGTGACTTAACTGATTGACAGTGGAACCGACCAGATCAACCCGGGTTTTAAAACACCAACCGATAGTTGCCCAACTATTATCATATGATCAAACTATTCTCATATAATCAGTATCATTCTACATGTTATAGACCGTAGGGATGTAAACGAGTCGAATCGAGTTGAATTTTGACAAAGCTCGACTTGACAGTATTATGCTCCGCTCGAGATCGGCTTAATAGCTCGATGAGCCTTTATGAGGGAAAATCGAGCTCAACTCGAGAAAGTTTGAATTTGGCTCTAGCTCGACTCGAAAAGGTAGATTTATTCGTAATGACGTGTTTTGTAAACCAAATAAAACTGTAATATAAAAAAAATTAAAAATTCGGCTCGAAATCGACTCGAAAAACATATGTATCACTTAACAGATCGAAAAGCTCGACAATAACTTGAGTCGAGCCTATATAAACTCGAGATCGAGCTGGAGGCTCGATAAAGCTCAGGTCAAATGAGCTCAAAGCTCGAATTACCTGATAAAAACTCAAAAATGACATTTTTAAAAAACCCGGCCAGGTCAACCGGTTGTTTAGCTTCGACCCGGCTTGACCCGGGAAAACACTTCCAGCCAGCCGGGTTTGTCATTTTTAATTAACCCGCCAGTTATCCTATTGAGTAATCAATCAACTCTGCTGGTTATCCTATTGATAAGAACCTATTTAATAGTTTCTTATTAATATTTACTAGTTTCCTTTATTATATTTTCTTGGTCAACTATTTAGTAGTTTCCTTTATTATGTAATCTTAGTCAACAAGATAAGTCTATTATAAATAAACCATTAGGATTGTAATTGTGATTATGTTGAATGATAAAGAATATTGATTTGCTAATCAATTAGGGAGTCGGTTTATCTCACTAATATAAACCATTGGGAGAGCTTATTCGACCTCTCGAACGTCGATTATTCTATCTTTATCGTTCTATTATCTCTTTTATCGATCCGGTTCGTATCAATTGGTATCAGAGCTGTTTCGATTCTAGGGTTTCCAAAAAAAATATATATATACTGTTCACGAATTTACTATTCATCCGGATTTACTGTTCACAAAAAAATCAAAGTTTAGAAACAACTATGATGAGCAAGAAAATGGCAGAACTTGAAGATGATTTTCGTGAATTTAAGGCACACACGGAAAGAAGGTTTGTTTCCTTAGACATGAGCATTAGGGCTTATCGACTCGAAGAAGATCAAAGACATGAAGAAGAATACCAGAGACATGAAGAACGGATTCGAAGGTATGATGAATTGAAGAATTTACTTCTCTCTTTAATTCAATTGATACGAACCTAATCGATTAAAGAGATAAAAGAACAAATAAGATAGATAGGCTATATTAATGGGATAACCCGACCCCCCGATGGCTTATACTGGGGAGAAAAAGAACCTAAAGGAGAGTGTTAATTCTTTGGGATCAAAGAAAGTTGAGTTTGGAACTAGTTCGGTTTTGAATGGAACTAATAACAGTTTCCGGGAGAATGAGAACAATAGAAACGTGAACTCAGGGCTTGGTGATGGAACAAATTTTAAAGCAAATGATTACAGGTTTAAAAAATTAAAGATGCCAATCTTTGATGGCGACGATGCTTACGGGTGGATTTTTAGAATGGAAAGATTTTTTAAAATCCAGGGAGTTGAAGCATTAGAACAGTTACAAGTCGCTAAATTATGTTTAGAAGGTGAAGCATTATCGTGGTACTGTTGGAGTGAAGGGAGATCATCGTTTCGATCATGGGAAGGATTGAAAAGGCGGTTATTAAATAGATTCCAGCAAACACAACAAGGTAATCTGTTTGAATAGTTTTTGACTATAACACAGGACGGAACAGCTCGGGCATATGTGGCTCTATTCGAAAAGTTAGCGGGATAATTGGTGGGTGTGTCGGAACAAGTTCTTGAAGCAGCTTTCATTAAAGGCCTTAAGTCTGATTTACGACTTCAGTTAGAGTTATGCATCCTGAAGGTTTGAACATGCATGATACTAGCAGTAACAATCGAAGAAAACAAATGGTGTTGACCTCGAAGCACGTGGAGGAGGGTCTTATCGTTCAGGCGGAACAACTTCCAATTTTTTTGGTTATAAAAATAACACAACAAGCTCAACTCGAACCTTGTTATCTACTGCATCAACATGTAATAAGGGAGGAATTAGCACTGGACGGGTAAGTCAGTTTAAAAGATTAACAGAAGCAGAATTAGCTGATAAAAGATCAAAAGGGCTATGTTTACATATGAATCAGAAGTCGAGCCGGTCATGTTGTGTGAGTCGTTCACTACAGGTGTTGTTGGTCGATGAAGAAGAGGAATATGAAGAGGAGGACGGGGAGGAGTTGAAAATGGCAATGGATCATGTACACCTTGACATGGTTGAGGTGTCTTTGAATTCTGTAATGGGATTTACTCCAAATCGTACGATGAAACTACGCAGGAAGATTGGAGATCGAGAAGTAGCGGTTTTGATTGATTGTGGAGCAACACACAATTTTATTTCGTCAAAAATAGTAGAAGAACTAAGACTTGCGGTTAGTGATTCGGGAACATTTATTGTAACTCTTGGTAATGGAGAAACTACAAGAAGTAAAGGAATTTGCAAGGGCTTAGTTGTGGTATTTCCAGAGATACAAGTCTTCGAAGATTTCTTACTGTTGGAACTTAGTAGCACTGATGCAATTTTAGGAATTAAGTGGCTACAAACTTTGAGGGATGTTAAAATGAACATGAAATTGCTAACAATGAAGTTTATGGTCGGTTTAGGTGAAGTAACCTTATGTGGGGATCCGTGTTTATATCGATCCAAATTATCTTTAAAAGCTATGGAGAAATCACTAACGGCAAATGCAGAATGTTACTTAGTGGAATTGAAGGAGTTGGGTGCCCATAAATCAAGCCATCAAGGGGTGAATACAGAGCCGTTTAAAAAACTACTACTTCAGTTTGAAGATGTCTTTAACATGCCGTTTGGATTACCCCCAACCCGTGCACATGAGCATGCCTAATCAACTACGAGCAGAGAACGACAACAACCCGTTAGCATACGACCCTATCGTTATCTCCAAGTGCAAAAAGATGAAATTGAAAAGCTTGTGCGGGAAATGTTAGGAAGCAATTACAATGAATCAGGATTAAGCAAAGAGCCGCTTTGTAGATCTAATTTGAACGTACACTTGCAGTTTCATGTTGATCGACTAGAGACATGTTCACAAGTGAAAATGTGGGATCCAGGAATCAAGTTTGTTAGAAGCAACACCTTGAGGACAAGGTGTTTTTGGGGGCGGGAGTATTGATAAGAACCTATTTAATAGTTTCTTATTAATATTTACTAGTTTCCTTTATTATGTAATCTTAGTCAACAAGATAAGTCTATTATAAATAGACCATTAGGATTGTAATTGTGATTATGTTGAATGATAAAGAATATTGATTTGCTAATCAATTGGGGAGTCGGTTTATCTCACTAATATAAACTATTGGGAGAGCTTATTCGACCTCTCGAACGTCGATTATTCTATCTTTATCGTTCTATTATCTCTTTTATCGATCCGGTTCGTATCACCTATCTAATAAATTTCTTGTCCTATTACGTATTGCAGGCTTACTACATACCGGATGAGATTTTAATAGCTGGAGAACTTTAGAAATCAAGCAAGAAGACAATTGCTCGTCTAAATATCCTAAATATCTGCACAGGTAAGATATTTAGACCTGTTAGCACACATATCAATTGGAGCTAGTCGGGCTGGGTTGACCCGAAACAATTTTTGTCCAAATTTTCTATAAATTTTTTGGCAAGTATGGAAAAGAATTATATTTCTGCAGTCAAATTAGTCTTTCAACAAAGCAATCTAGCAGGTTGTATGTATTAAAAACATATTATGCAGACTTTCTATGCGTTCAACTCATTTGAACCGTTATCCTTTTTACCTTTTTAACCTTTCTAACCTTTATCTCTTTGATTTGTTAGAGTTAACCCTGTTGGTCCATCAAATTCGTGTAATATCTGCTATATTCAACACAAGACCCATTTGACTAACTAATAACACCATTTGTACTTTTCAACGTTTATAAATCTTATTATTAATGAATGAAAGATTTACAAGGGTACCCGGTTGTTTGCGAAATAACAACCGGGAAGTTGAATGACAAACTATATTCTCATTGTTCAAAGCTAGCTAAGCTTATGAACCAATGGGAGGAGAACCCTACCACTAAGATATTACATTGTGTTTTTCTGTGAAAGAATTCTTAAACTATCTCTAACTACTAGGCACATATATATAGTGGGTAAGTGAAGCTTCCTTGAGAAGCTTTACTAAAGTATTAAAGTACGGAGTACTAGTTATTTTAGCTATAAAGCTACTTTAATATTTTATGTCTTCCTTTTTGCAACCTTCAATAAAGTACAAGTCACTCTTTTGTACTTTTTGTCTTCTCATAGGAACCTCCCGCTAATACTTCACGTCTTCGTTCAGAGATGGTCTTCAGGGAGTCAGTGAGTTATTGCCGTCACTCACTGACTCCATCTTGGTTCTTTACATCACTTGCTGAGATCCACCTCAGGTTGTGACGAGTCTATCTTGTAGACTCTAAAGAACACTCGAGGATGACTCACTGAACTTACTTAAGTTCAGTGACTTATTTTCTACTTAGATATTTTTCATACAAATCCTGTACATGGGACAATCAGGCACTGAATTGGCCCAACAATCTCCCCCTATTTGAATAGAAAAGTAGCCTAAGTGAATTAGTAGTAAGTGAGCATAAAGGCTTCTTCTTACATACTAAATTACAACAAAGAAATGTATGTAACTTCTCGCGTTATCATCTTTAGTTCAAGTCGTCCGCTTACTTGTTTGGTCTTGATTCTTTGTTGTTGTTGTTGTTGCTAAACTTGTTCATACAAAGAACTGCAATCTCTTATCCTTTTTCTCTTTATGTCTTGAACCACTCCCTGATGCATACTCTGCTGAAGTATATGAAGGTGCTGAATTAAATGAATATCATATAAACAAATATAAATGCAGCGGAACATGCACCTATCAACGGATCCATAGAGTCATATGATCAATCAAAATAAACCAAGAAGAGTTTACCTTTGTAGTGTGATCGGTAGAAACGAATGGTGACCTTCACCTAATACACGAACCATCCAATGAAACCAAGTGATCAAAAGAGATCACCTCTATGGTTAATCCACACTACACTTCCTTGTATACCAATTAGATGCTAGTCTTAACCATGTAGTCTTGTAACACACCTTGAATGAACTAGATTCAAAGAGTTGGATCAAGAAAACTATAAACCTAAAATGGGAATTTAGTTTGAGCCGTGTATATTGAGAGAGAAAGTAGGGAAGAGTTTTTGGTAAATTGTAATAAAAAATGAGAAGATATCCCATATATTTATAACAAAAACTTGATCCTATCCCCTTCTCTATCCCCTCATATGGCCGGCTCCTTATGGGTTTCAAATGGGCCTCCCATTTGTTTTCCAAGTCCAATAGAATAAGTACTTTACTTAGTTATTAGAAGCCCAATAGTGATCCCGAGTTACGTGGGTTATTTATATACCGTAAATACAATAAACACGATATATAAAACGGTACCTCAGTGTATATGTGTGTGACCCCATAGGCTCACATGTGTCCAGCCGTATAATTATTTATTATGACACGAGCATACTCCAATAGCTCCCACTTGTGCACGTTATAATAATCAAGTAATAATACAAGCAAATGTTAGCGTCTAGCAACACGCCAATGCCTTCAGAAACATATGAGGATAGTTTCTTAAACATCTATTTTTAAATGGTTTAGATATCAATCGTCCTTTTGTTACAGTTACTATGTTGAACATTGGACACGGATCATGAGTCATTCTAACGTTTAACATTCTATTTCTCGATATAGACATTGAACTAGATTATCAAATTAATCAAGTATCATCTTAATTACAGTTGGGTGCGACCACACATACATATGTTCAAATCATCGAGGGGCCCAGTAGTAACTAACTCCAAAACATGTGGACGAACAAATCCTATTTTGACTGCACGTGTCCGTTATGTGTTTCATATCCCTCCTGAAAATGGCCTTTATAGCAACCTTTAACAGGTCAGCGTTGAACCATATCAAAGAGTGACATTCGACACACACAAAACCTACATGCATCTCAAGTCTGAGGATGAGAGACATAACCACTTGTGAGATTCACTATTGACGCCGATCCATGTAGTAAATGCTCGTAGCTTGGGTCAGTCCAATGTTTATCTAATGAACAACATATGAGTTTGGCAGTATCATCCATTAATATTCATACTATATGAATATGACCAAAACACTCACATTTGCCATATTTCAATGATACTCCCATATCATCAACTGGCAATGGACGATTTAGAATAAATAAATTGTTCATGGATTTAAACATGCTAATATAAAACATAGTTGTATAAATGAAGACGATCATACCAGGCATATCAATTTATTGCTTAATACAATTGCTTAACGTTCCATTATCCAAATACTAAAAACAGATATACATGAGACTACTAGCATGTTGCAGTTCAATGTTTCTAGCATGATAAACATGTTTGGTACAAGACATTGACTTTGTAAAAAGTACCAACTAAGTTGTCATCTGAGTGAACTTTGAGAATACTTTTTTAAAACTCACATGTAGTGAAGGTTTTGAATAAAATGATGATTATCATTTTGTATATGTGCGTTCAAGTGCTAATACAATAATACTAGCATCACCACAATACTTTACATAGGTTGTTTGAAGCAAGCAAAACCACCTATATGAGACAGTCTTCTTAATAGCTTCCCAAACTGTAAAGTATTCTTTATTCTTTAATGAATAATGCAACAATGCTTTCAATCAAGCATGTCTAGTCAACGGTATTATCATTTATGATGAAAATCCTGCTATGACTAGGATTGAGAATCATCTTAATCAAAATAAGCATTAGTGTATAAACTCAACACTAATCTCCTTATTAAAATCCGTAAACTATGAACATGTCTTTAGTCCTTTAAAGTCCTTTTAGAATGTTCTTTTAATAGTAGTCTAATGAATTTCACTTAGTTACTATGGTTGTAGGTTCATCTTGCATTCATTTAAGTGTTACAATTAGTCTAATACATATCATGACATGCATAATAAAACTTTTAGCTTAACTAACATTTTCATGCATGTGTTTAACTCATCAGGTGAGATAGAACTTTGAGTCTTACTCAATGAGGTGTCATATTGTGTTATACTTATTAATCGCATATGTCTATCTTAGTAAACATATGCTCCAAGGTTGCATGTTTTATTTCTTATATTTATTGATAGAAATATTATTCCAAGCTAAGGATTAAAATCTAGCATAGATGAAATATTATTTCAAATATGTTCACAACATATGAGATATAAGAAAAACAAAACATAATGCTCCGACTAGCTTTAAAGTGTACTCAGGAGTTATCTTTGTTTCAATCAAAATCAAATTATTGATTTAAACTTAAGATTTCAGCTTCTAGATGCATGCTCTAATTCACACTTGGATTTTTGCAGTTTGCACATTTTCTAAAGATAATTTGGATTCATAAACCCTTTTGATTACACAATGTCCTCGCAAATGTAATCATTTAAGGAGTTTTGACATCCAATTGCTATATTTCATATTCATGAAATCAAGTATGGTAATTAATATATTTATTCATTTAACGATTGCAAGAAAAAAAGCTTTAATCATAGTCAATCGCTTGAGTATAAGTAAAACCCTTATCACAAGGCATGCGTTTAAATGTGTGTACATTTTTTTCCATATTAATCTTCTCCTAGAAGAAACAATTTAACCTCTCAGTCTTACCGATTGGTAAAAGATCAATCAAATTCCAAAAACGATTTTCTTTCATGGACTATATCTCAACATTTATTATGTCGTTAGCTAGTGCATTCAGAAGGTTGTGTAAGAAGAGACTTTCTCCAAAAACAGATGCTCCCACTTGCTTTGTGTAAGAGGAGACTTTCTCCAAATACGCAGCAAGTCGAGCAACAATAAAATTATTCTCGTTTAGGATGTATAATGTATGCTGACAGTTCTTGACTCTAGTTTGCTAATAACATGCTTAACGTGATCTAAACAAATTCAGAACTTCAGTTAAGACTTAATGGGAGTCTTCCCATTCCATAACCTGATGGTGTCTTAGTTACCTTCTTGGTCGGAACCATATTTAGTAAACACGTGGCTTACTCAATTTTGTTAACCTTGATAAGATTATAGGTAGGGTAGTTAAAGTTATCAAAAATCAAAAAATATCAACAGAGTTTGATTTTACACATCAGACATACCATAACGATGTGGTATTCTATAAGTAATGGGATTGTAAGACAGTATCATAATTCCTTATATAACCTAATACCCTTTGGCTCACATACTTGCCAATTTGTTCAAACATAATGGCACTAACAGTAATTTCAAGCCAATTGCATGCTATAACGTAGAAGTCTTAGAGAAGTTCAAGGACTTTATGTACATGTCTTAACTAGAAGACATAACACGTTAATTGCTAACATTACGTTATAAGTCTTTGAACATTTCAATAACTTCATGTACATGTCATGACAAGGAGACATGACAAGTCAATTGCTTACTTTATAAGTCTTAGAACAGTTCAAGGACTTTATATTTATGTCTTTACAAGAAGTTACAAGCATATTAAATAAAGTATTATTAAACGTCCACTATTGGCTTCAACTATCTTTTTAAGTTAATTACATACTTCTTATTGATGTCTTTACAAGAAGACACAATCATATTGGCTAAACCTTTTAGTGAATATGATGAAGTAGGTATTTATTATTTCTTGACATTAGTTCTAAGTAGGGCGACATACATCAAGGTGTATAAGTCCTAGTAGAATATTAGCTTTCTTACTACGCGGTTAAGAAAAACCATTAGTCATATTATTATGTGTTGTACCTTACACACAATTAGGATTTCTCCCACTTATGCATGGCACAACATCAAGTATTTATACAAACAAATGAGCATATTATGAGTCAGGTTACGATCCTGAGACTAGTGGGTTATGAGCCCACCATACTTCCGTTTGTTTGTATGAATAATATGAGAATGTCACAGATATGATATGATTTAAGTCAAACTCAAATCACATTTGCATTACAAGTATATATAGAACTTTATTGTTTAATAAGCAATCATGCAAAAATATTGTATAGATAACATTTCAGGCAGCGACATCAGAAAAGCGACAAGTTATCTAATAGAATAATATGCAATGATTCTTATAAAACTATGATGCTTCATATGTGAAAAGTAATGTATTATTTCAAGACCAGCTAGAAATAAAATGGGTCACTTACAAGGTGATAAGCTCATAGCTCCCACTGAATTTAGACAACATTACATGTGCGTCTATATCAGTAGTAAAATGCATTGCTCCCACTGGATAAGACAACATTAAATGTGTGTCTATACCAATGAAGTGCAAGTAGCAATTTATTTACTTTTCTACTCTTTGAATATCTGCACATTATCTCTAATGTGAGCCTCACAGACTAGTAAACATGTACTTAGATATTCAAGGAAGTGCATCAAGTTCTACTATATATATGATGGACTAGCCATTAATGTCATTCTTTAACTTGAAAGTTTTGCATGCAATTCCTCCTTCTACATTACCTCAAGGATATGTAGAATCTTAGGAAAAATATCAAGATAAGGAAAACTACTAGAAAACATGCTATTAATTTCATTTTCTTTTTCACGATTTATTAAGATTTCCATTTCTAATTATTAAAACTCATACTATGTCTTGACGCTTCAAGATGTATCATTTGGTGGCTATATAAAACATGTTCTCTAGTCATCCAAATAAGATGTGCAGCCGTACTTAACCGTTAGACTTTTTCAAGACAAAACGATTTCTCGAGTAAGTATGCTTTGAGTTTGATTAGGATTAGAAATTTCAAGTGTTCCTATTATAGCTTTCTCATACAAGTGGAAAGGATAGGAATAAGTCTTTCCCTTACAAGGAAAGAAGACTTAGTTTGTCTTCCTCTAACTAGGAAAGGAAACAAACTTTTGTTTACGGTTTGTGTTGCATAAATGTCATTAATAGAAATTACAAAGTTCATATTAGTATTTTCGATAATTATCCTTTTAAAATTAACTACCCTTGTTTATAATATAAAACAATTAATTTTACGAAAAGCTAAGATCCTCATTGAGGTTCCACTATCATATCAGTTGATCTACTAGCAATGATAGATTTAATAGATAGGTGACGTTCACCAATTTCAAAAACTTGTGCAATTCTTAGACCATATGGGACTCGTGACATTTGTAACCAGAATAACAATGTCAAGCTGGCATGTTTAGTCCCATCCTTGCCTTGGCTTAAGGTCTCACCTGCTTAACTCGATTAAGTCATCCAATCCAAAAACATGTGAGAATATATCTAGGTCTCATGTATAGAGAATAATCACATTGGGTTACAATTCACCTACGTCTCGCGCAGAGTAAAAAGCAAATGCAAGTGATCTTAACCAATTAGACGGCATGACTTAAATTTGACGGGTATTATTTTAATGAATAAGTGATCAAAAAGTGTGTATGAGGAAGCATGCATTCATCCTTCGTAGCACAAGTTAAAAACTATTTTTAACTTAAGTCTAATACTTGTTTTATATCTTTTACGTGTGTCAAGTTGTTCATTTTCATAACTAATATATAACCTAGGTGGAATAAATATTAGTTTGAACAATACATAAATTAAATAACAATCATAACATTTATTTAGTGTTATTTATATAAAAACAAGTGTTTAGTTTCAAATCATATTTAAACTTAAACTAAATCAAAGATTTAGGTTCTAAAATTGGTTTGTGTTTTATTTTTAGTTTTATAAAAAAAACATTTGCAAGTTTATATACATTCCAAACATATATAAAAGCAAACAAACAAACACAACCATAAGTATGCAAAGCCTCAACCGATGAAAACAAAATATGCTTGGTCTCGTGAGCCATCACGAGAACCAAGAAGTCAACTAAGGGTTAACCACACAACCACAAGGAGGGCTCCTACTTGCTCCAAGAACCATCATGAGCAAGTGAAACCCTTAATGAACATGATGCCCAAAACTGCCATAAAATTTCAACTGACTTCATGGGTCTGAAACTCCTAGAAGGATTCTTCCCCAATCTAAGCTCCAGTTGAAGAAGTTATAGCCCCATGAGTTTTTCACCTGATCCTAAAAAATGAGCTTCTAACTCCTTATAGAACTCCAAAAAATCTATTTTTAGTAGAAGTCACTCCAGCAGCTCCGAATTTGACTTTATGGTTTTAACTCTTTCGTCATTCGAATCCAAACATCGGTTACAATAATTTTATAACTGAATACATTTATCCTATCATCTAACTACTGTAAAGTGCCCAAACAATGGCTACAACAAAAGTTAAAAACATACAAAAAGAAGTCGAAACAATGGCAAACCCAAAACTAAAATTAAATGCAATATCAAGCGAATCAAGTCATAAATGGTCAAGGTTTTCATCGGCTTTGCATACACAACATAATAATACCATAATATCATGTATTAACAAGTTTTTGGCTAATTCCATGGCCAAACATGCATGTATTTGCCATGGATACAAAATAATTAACAAGAAATAAATTGTTAGCTAACGAATCAAAGAAATATATTAACTAGAATCAAAACCCCGATTGGTACGTGTAACCAATGACTTAAGGATTATTATGTATTGTATTAAACACCTTATAATAACCATATTTCTATAAAAAAAAATGATGCCCAAGGGGCTGATTTAAAACCGATTCACGAATCGTTCCAAAACATGCGATTTAGGTCATTTTACACGTACCCTATAAAAGAACCAATTAAAGTATGCATAACAAATGGCTATGGGATCAAAAATCACAAATCATAAGACCCCATATGGTTTGAATTAATTTCAAAAAATAAGCTCTAGGGGCTGTTTTAAAATTATCCTTTATCCATCAAAAACACGCGTTTTTAGCCATTTTTACGCATACAAGATGATCATATGACATCATATGATGGATCGTGATACCACTGAACGTGCTGAATTAAATGAATATCATATAAACAAAGATAAATGCAGCAAAACATGCACCTATCAACGAATCCATAGAGTCATATGATCAATCAAAATAAAACAAGAAGAGTTTACCTTTGTAACGTGATCGGTAAAAATGAATGGTGACCTTCACCTAATACACGAACCACCTAATGAAACCAAGTGACCAAAGGAGATCACCTCTATGGCTAATCCACACTACACTTCCTTGTATACGAATTAGATGCTAGTCTTAACCACGTAGCCTTGTAACACACCTTGAATGAACTAGATTCAAAGAGTTGGATCAAGAAAACTATAAACCCTAGATGGGAATTTAGTTTGAGCCGTGTATATTGAGAGAGAAAGTAGGGAAGAGTTTTTGGTAAATTGTAATAAAAAACGAAAAGATATCCCATATATTTATAACAAAAACTTGATCTTATCCCCTTCTTTATCCCCTCATATGGCCGGCCCCTTATGGGTTTCCAATGGGCCTCCCATTTGTTTTCCAAGTCAAATAGAATAAGTACTTTACTTTTTTTTTGAACGGCGATTTATTAAAACACTAGCAAGGAGCTAGATCAAACAAGAACAATATAAGGGTTCTTAAGCCAATCGTCCCACTTGAACGACGCTTTACATCTGAATTTACACCAATAAAAAGAACTAGAAACTAAATTATCAAATACCAGCGCCTTTTCAGGGATCTTCTTATCAAACAGAAGCTTGTTGCGAAAGTTCCACATATACCACCACAAACCATAGTATACACCCTCAAGAACGCCTTTGAGTTTGGATTGAATCCGAATAGAAACCAACCAAACTCGTCATTCCTCGTAAGAATTCACATCTCCGAATAGTCATATTCTACCAAGAAGATATCATACGCATAACTCTCACTACAACGCATTGAAAGAAAATATGGTTTGTCATGTCCACATCGGCATTACAAATGGGACAAACAATTCGAAATCAATATCCCATTCCACGACGAGATATATTAAAAACGCGTTGGGAGCGCGTTAGATTTGACATTCTAACTATGATATTCACCTGGATTGGCACGGATCTAACCCCACTATTCGGCAAACTAACATCCTGAAACACGATTCCCATCAATCTCCTTATCGAATTGAAGCCACCGAAAAGACCCCTACGCCTTCACTTTCTAACGTTCCAAGACGTAACGATCTTCGCAAGGCTACGAGAATAGTCCATCTGAGAAATCTCATTGTCCAAAGAGTTAAGTTCGCATCCCTTCAATTCCACTCTCGCTTTTCTTCAAAATGGGGGGGGGGGGGGGGGGGGGGATTATCGTAAACTTGACGCATTCAATTTCAAACTAACAGTAGCATTTCTAACAACTCATAGCGAACATACGTGGGAACAGCCTTTGAGACACCGCCTTCATACCAATTGTTCGACCCAGAACTGCGTGTTACTCCCATTCCCAGCTTCAAAAACGGATTGTAATCTGCAACATTAATACCCCGAAACCAGTTGTAACAACCCTTACTATCGTGAACTATCGATGTCCAGCAGGTTCGAACTCCACCAGAAACATCCTTGTTCAAATTCTCGTCCTCCCCATAAATAGCCTTAATCATTTTAGTCCATAAGGAACATTTCTTAGAATAGAACCGCCAAACCCACTTGAGCATGATGTAACACCCCCAAAATCAGGTAGCAGCGGAATGGTAATATTGGGGTGCTACGTCAAAGTACAACAATCAAGATATAGGAAACGACCTTTAAATGGACGTTTTAAGATAAGATTTCATTCGATGCCGTAGCAAAATATCAGAGTTCATACATTAGGTCCCATATGTTGTAAAAGTCATAAACATTTCAAGTACATATTTAATTAAACAAAAGCTTCATAATACCAAAAGATGACTTAAGTTTTTAAAGATAATAAAAGTTGCATAGACTTTAGATAAAACACAGAATCCGTCTTCATTGATATCCGCCACGGCTCCCGTCAAATCTTCATACCCTAGGACCTGAAATTACATGCTAAAAGTCAACACAAAGGTTGAGTGAAATCATAGGTTTATCGGTAAAAAGGGTGGACCACAAGATCGAAGTAATAGTAGACTCTGAAACACATTCAGAAGTCCAAAACATTTATTATTGCACTAAGCTCATGACACCGAAGCCTTAACTAGATTTGTGCCCCAATCAGAAAATAGGATGCTTGCCAACAACCTAACACCTCTCAATGTTAAATGCACCTTGATCAAACTAGTGACCCAAGGAAAGGTGGGGATTGTCAGTCCCGATAGATCTATCCACAACACTCGCGCTTACTACAATAGCAATTAACGGTTCATGATAAGTAGGGACTTCACGGCAATAAGGTAACTTAGGCATTAATAATCAGGCAGTAATCTGGATAGCATACACTTTGAAAAACACTTGTGTCCAATAGTAAAACAAGCAATGTAATTCACCCCGTAGATTTTGTAAAACAATTGTAGAAAAAGGGGGCTATGAACTCACCTTGAGTGAATGGTAATCAACAAGTATTCACAATAGAAAAATGCGTCACGAAGGAATCCGAAGGCAACCTAATCCAATATAGGTCGTATAAGTACTAAACACTTTGATTATTTATAGGTCGTATAGCTCATCATACTATCGTTCGGGCTATCATAATTAAGAGGTCATGTAGTGAACGTATGAGGAGCTAGGACACTTTAAATCGTAAATCCAACAACTCGTCGATACGCCACCCCGAAGAGGCCTCATTATGAAACTCCCTAGTAATATAGTACTTTGATAACTAATACAACGTATGATTCTATATAGCTACATCACCGTCTACTCGTTTTAGTGAAAACATAATTATAACGAAAAATGTTTATAAGTATACTTTGGTAAAAATGGCGTAACTTTCTCGTTTCTAATCCGTTTCGCGCGTTTCTTACGTCCATGCCTTCGTATTAAGTCGAGTTATCAAAATATAACATTTTTAACATTTTAGTTTTTCTGATGAATAGTGTAATTAAGACGAGTTATCAATATTTGACATTTTCAAAATTTGGAACTTACTGGTGAACAGTAATTTTTACTGTTCACAACAGACCCTATGTTTATTTTTTATCGTTTTAGTTGTCGAAAACTTGAAATCGTCGTATCTTTTTCGTTATAAATCGGTTTTTCGAGTTTCTTATCATTTTAGAATCGTCATGAGGTGTATTATCTTTATAAAATGTAAAACCTATTGTCTAAAACATGAATTAAAACAGCCCACAATTGCCTTTAATCTTACATGAAATCATAAACTTTCTTTAATTAACTTTTAATCACTAGTTTATGCTTAAATATTTTCCACTTAAACCAACATGTTAACGTACTTAAAATCTCATTATTCCATGATATTACCAATCACATATCATATGAAAAAGTGTTAAAAATCATAATCACAAGTAAGTTATCCATTTAACATGTTTAAAACCCTAAATGGTGATTTAGTTATATAGAACATGTAAACACATAAAAATAATAAAAGTAAAGACATAAAGGGTTTTAGATATAGGAAGGATGTATGTGATGAGAAATAAGTGCTAAACCCGTGTTTAGACTCAAAACCAAAGCTTGTACAATGAAAACCCTAATTTCACTTTTCTTGATTAATACTTGAAAAAGGTAATCCAATGCTTGGAAATACCTTAGAATATCTTAGGATGGATATGTGTAGATGTGTATAGGTTGTATAAAATTTTGTATGGATTGTTTATAGGGGGGGGTTGAGTTGTGGCATGCAATGAGCACAAGGGAGGAGTTTTTGTTTGATTTTTAGCTAAGTCTAGCATGTATAAGTTCCTATCCCTAATATGTATACATATATAGTAAGTCCTTGGTCAAAAAGATTGCAATAGTGGTCCAAGACAACTTCATGGTCTTAAGGAAGACTATCTTGGTCAAGGAAACAAGGTATGGTGTGATTTAATGCATATGTGATGTACAAAGCAACTTGATGAAGTTTTCTCTTGTATTTCTTAGTATACATTGATATAATTTCGGCACATACATGAATCATATGATATATTTTTGTAACTTTTATGTATTGGGTATAAAAGTGGGTATTTGTTGAAGCGTAGAAAAGTTTTGGTGCTTCCGGTTATGCCTAAACGTAATTTATCGCGAAACGTAAACGTTTTACGTAACCGATAAAAATAAAACATAATAAGTTGATTATTACTTTCATAATAATAATATAATGATGGCTTGACGTAAACTTTAATTCGTTTGGTGTCCGTTTACGTTAATTGTTGATGTTTAGTTTACGCGATTTTACTATATAATGAGAATTAAAAGTAAACGCGTGCGAAAAAAAAATTATTAAAATAGATGACGTCGTAAATGACCTGAAAATACGGAATGTTACAGTCTCCTCCGGTTAGAAGAGCCTTGTCCTCAAGGCTCAAGTTGCGGCACTTGAGGAAAGTACGGGTTCGGAGAAAAGATTCGGATATTTCTTCCGGAATTGGTCTTCACGTTCCCAAGTATACTCAGCTCCTTGCCGAGAGTTCCAACGAACTTTGACCAATGGAATTCTTCTTCGCTTTAGCTTTTTCACATCTCGTTCTACAATCTCAATAGGCTCTTCGACAAATCGCAGATTTTCATCAATCTCGATCTCATCCAAAGGCACCTGAACATCTGGCTCAGCTAAACATTTCTTGAGGTTCGACACATGAAACGTGTCGTGAACACAACTTAGCTCCTAGGGTAACTTCAGCCGATAAGCCACCGGTCCAACACGCTCGATGATTTCAAATGGTCCGACATATCGGGGTGCTAGTTTTCCTTTTTTACCAAATCGTACCACTCCCTTCCATGGAGATACTTTTAGTAACACTCGGTCTCCAACTTCGAATTCAAGAGGTTTACGCCTCTTATCAGCATAGCTTTTCTGGCGACTCCTAGCCGTCTTTAATCTTTCCTTGATTTGAACAATCTTTTCAGTCGTTTCTTGCACAATCTCTGGTCCAATAAGGTGACTTTCTCCAACTTCAGTCCATATAACGGGGGATCTACATTTTCGCCCATACAGAGCCTCGAATGGTGCACACTTAATGCTTGTGTGGTAGCTGTTATTATAAGAAAACTCAATCAATGGAAGAATCCTCCAGCGTTTGAATAGTACGCTTACTCTGCCCGTCGGTCTGAGGGTGGTAAGCCGTACTCATGTCTAGTCTTGTACCCAATGCTTCTTGAAAAGCTTGCCATAAGTGTGACGTGAATCGACCATCACGGTCTGAAATGATTGATACTGGCACACCATGTCTCGCTATAATCTCATTCGTATAAATCTTTGCTAATTTCTCCGTCTTGTAGTCTTCACGAATAGGTAAGAAGTGAGCCGACTTGGTCAATCTATCAACAACGACAAAAACACTTGTGTCCAATAGTAAAACAAGCAATGTAATTCACCCCGTAGATTTTGTAAAACAATTGTAGAAAAAAGGGGGCTATGAACTCACCTCGAGTGAAAGGAAATCAACAAGTATAGAAAATGCGTCACAAAGGAATCCGAAGACAACCTAATCCAATATAGGTCGTATAAGTACTAAACACTTTGATTATTTATAGGTCGTATAGCTCATCATACTATCGTTCGGGCTATCATAATTAAGAGGTCATGTAGTGACGTATGAGGAGCTAGGACACTTTAAATCGTAAATCCAACAACTCGTCGAATGCGGTGGGACTTCTCGCCCATCATTATGAAACTCCCTAGTAATATAGTACTTTGATAACTAATACAACGTATAGATTCTATATAGCTATTACATCACCGTCTACTCGTTTTAGTGAAAACATAATTATAACGAAAAAAATGTTTATAAGTACACTTTGGTAAAAATGGCGTAACTTTCTCGTTTCTAATCCGTTTCGCGCATTTCTTACGTCCACGCCTTCGTATTAAGTCGAGTTATCAAAATATAACATTTCTAACATTTTAGTTTTTCTGATGAATAGTGATTTTACTGTTCACAACAAACATATATTTTAGTCGTTTTTAGGTTTTAATTAGCGTA
>BQNB010110768.1:0-17531 GCA_026074375.1 Tanacetum coccineum | reverse complement strand
ACTCTTTGTGAATGTTGCAAAAACTAAACCAAATGTTTTTCAAAAGGCACATTCACTTTCCAAGAGACCTTTTAATCAACAAGCAGCACTCAATAACAGAAGTTTGAATAACAAAGTTAATACTGCTTAAGTAAATTTTGTTAATATTGCTAAAGGAAAAAAGGTGACAAGTGCTGTTGGGAAACAAGGGATTAATGCTGTTAAGTCCTCAACATGCTGGGTTTGGAGACTAAAAAGGAATATAGTTGATCATACCTCCAAAACAGTGGATCATACATTTTTAAGCAATTTGACTATGTTGATCCAACAGGCAGACTCAAGTCAGTAATGGCTTGGGACCCCAAGAGAAACTAATTCTCTTTTGTTTGATATGCAGGGTTATCAAGACTATGATGGAGGATTTGTTGCATTTGTAGGCAGTTCTAAAGGAGGTAGAATAACTGGTAAAGGTAAAATTAAAACTGGAAAATTAGACTTTAAAGATGTGTACTTTGTGAAAGAACTTAAGTTTAACCTTTTTAGTGTCTCACAAATGTGTGACAAGAAAAACAGTGTTCTTTTCACTGAAACTGAATGTCTTATTCTTTCTCCTGATTTTAAGCTACCTAATGAAAATCAAGTAATGCTTAAGATTCCCAAAAAAGATAATATGTACAATTTTGACCTAAAGAATGTTGTTCCTTCAAAAGGTTTAACTTTTTTAATTGCAAAGGCCACAAATGATGAGTTTAATATGTGGCATAGGAGGCTTGGTCATATAAACTTTAAAACTATGAATAAACCTGTAAAAGGAAATCTTGTTAGATGTTTGCCTTCAAAGATTTTTGAAAATGACCACTCATGTGTTGCTTGTCAGAAAGGAAAGCAACACAAAGCCTCTTGTAAGTCCAAACTTGTGACTTCGGTCAGCTAACCTTTACAAATTTTGCATATGGACTTATTTGGATCAACCTTTGTAAAGAGTATCATGGGTAAAGCATATTGCCTAGTGGTCACTGATGACTATAACAAATTTAGTTAGGTTTTCTTCTTAGCTAAAAAGAATGAGACTAGTGGAATCCTTAAAAACTTTATAACAGGAATAGAAAACCAGTTAAATCACAAAGTTAAAATCATCAGAAGTGACAATGGGACTGAGTTTAAAAATTATGAAATGAATCAGTTTTGTGGAATCAAAGGGATTAAGAGGGAATTCAGTAATGCTAGGTCTCCATAACAAAATGGAGTAGCTGAAAGAAAGAAT
Source organism: Tanacetum coccineum (assembly GCA_026074375.1). Taxonomy (NCBI): domain Eukaryota; kingdom Viridiplantae; phylum Streptophyta; class Magnoliopsida; order Asterales; family Asteraceae; genus Tanacetum; species Tanacetum coccineum. The sequence goes on along the minus strand of BQNB010110768.1, from coordinate 16,288 downwards.
AGGACTCTCATAGAGGCAGCTAGAACTATGTTGGCAGATTCACTATTACCTATACCATTTTGGGCTGGAGCAGTTAATACTGCTTGTTATGTACGAAATAGGGTATTAGTGACCAAACCTCATAATAAGACACCTTATGAACTCTTAATTGGTAGAACACCTATTATAAGTTTTATGAGACCTTTTAGCTGTCCAGTTACTATTCTTAACACCCTTGATCACCTAGAAAAGTTTGATGGAAAGGCAGATGAGGGATTCCTAGTTGGTTACTCTATAAATAGCAAGGCTTTTAGAGTATTTAATAGCAGAACTAGGAAGGTAGAGGAAAACCTGCATGTAAACTTTCTTGAAAATAAACCAAATGTTGCAGGAAGTGGTCCAGAATGGCTGTTTGATATTGATAATCTAACAAATTCTATGAATTATCAACCAGTCAGTGCAGGAAATAGAACTAATGGTAATGCATGTTTAGAGACAAATTCTGATGCAAGACAAGCTGGAAAAGAGAATGTGACTGATCAGGAATACATCCTGTTACCATTGCTGCATACAAGTTCCAATGTTCCTTCAAATTCGAAAAAGGATGTGTCCTCACCTAAATATGATACTGGAAAAAAGAATGAAGTTAAGGATTCAGCAAAAGAAGGTGACATGAATGGCCCAGGGGAGGCAACTAACACTGCCAGCACTAACAGACTTAATACTATTAGTTCACCAGTTAATAATGTTAGTTCATCTTTTACTACTGTGGATCCTGGAAGAGAAAAACAACAAAGGATTGAGTATGAAAGTTTGTTTGATCCTCTCATACCTGATTTGGAGGATACTACTGATTTTCAAGATACTAGTATCTTTGGAAGTGCATATGATGATGAATATGTAGGTGCAGAGACTGACCTTAGCAACTTAGAAACAAACATGAGTGTCACTCCTATTCCCACAACCAAAATCCATAAGGATCATCCTAAAGCACAAATCATTTGAGAGGTGAATGAAGCAGGATTAATATCCTTTATAAACAAGCAGAGAAGAACAAATCATAAAGATTTCCAAAATTGTTTGTTTGCTTGTTTTCTCTCCCAAATGGAACCAAAGAAGGTAATTCAGGCTTTGGATGATGAAAGTTGGGTAGAAGCTATGCAGGAAGAGCTTCTCCAGTTCAAACTACTGAATTATTTGACACTTGTGGATTTACCTCATGGAAAGAAGGTCATTGGTACTAAATGGGTCTTTAGAAACAAGAGAGATCAAAGATGTATTGTGGTTAGGAACAAAGCCAGTCTGGTAGCACAGGGTTATAGTCAAGAAGAAGGTGTAGATTATGATGAGGTGTTTGCTCTTGTTGCTAGGATTAAAGCAATCAGGTTATTCCTAGCCTTTACATCATTTATGGGTTTCACTATGTACCAGATGGATGTAAAGAGTGCATTTTTATATGGAACTATTGAAGAGGAGGTTTATGTTAGCCAACCTCCAGGTTTTGTGGATCCAGAATTTCCAAATAGAGTGTACAAGGTAGAGAAAGCATTATATGGTCTTCATCAAGCTCCTAGAGCCTGGTATGAGACTTTATCTACTTACTTACTGGAAAATAGATTCAGAAGAGGGACAATTGATAAGACTTTGTTCATAAAGAAGATCAAGAATGACATTCTACTTGTTCAAGTGTATGTAGATGACATCATTTTTGGTTCTACCAAGGAGTCTTTGAGTACTGAGTTTGAGCAGCTTATGCATAAAAGATTTCAGATGAGCTCCATGGGGGAACTCACTTTCTTTTTAGGTCTGCAGGTTGAGCAGAGAAAAGATGGCATATTTCTCAGTCAGGACAAATATGTGTATGACATCTTAAAGAAGTTTGGCTTTTCTAGTGTGAAGACAGCAAGTACTCCAATGGAGACACACAAGCCTTTATTGCAAGATACAGCTGGTACAGATGTTGATGTCCACTTATATAGGTCCATGATTGGATCATTGATGTACTTAACATCTTCCAGGCCAGACATTATGTTTGCTGTGTGTGCTTGCTCAAGATTTCAGGTTCAACCAAAAGCTTCTCATATGCATGCAGTGAAGAGAATCTTTAGATATCTTAAGGGTCAACCCACTTTGGGCCTTTGGTATCCTAAGGATTCACCTATGGATTTGATAGCCTATTCTGATAGTGACTATGCTGGTGCTAGTATTGATAGAAAATCTACAACTAGAGGTTGTCAGTTCTTAGGCTGCAGGCTAATCTCATGGCAGTGCAAGAAACAAATAATTGTGGCTAATTCAACAACTGAAGCAGAATACATTGCTGCTTCCAACTGCTGTGGACAGGTTCTTTGGCTTCAAAATCAATTACTTGATTATGGTTACAACTTTATGAAGACAAAGATTCATGTGGATAATGAAAGTGCAATCTGTGTGGTGAAAAATCCTGTCTATCATTCAAAGACCAAGCACATAGAAATTAGGCATCACTTCATTAGAGATTCCTATGAGAAAAAGTTGATTGAAATGGTCAAGATTCATACAGACTACAATGTTGCAGATCTTCTTACTAAAGCCTTTGATGTGACTAGGTTTCAGTTTTTGATTGCAAGCATTGGTATGCTTAATCCCTAAAGCATGAATTAAGAGAAGGATTAACAGTTTTTATCTTCTATTCATGGGTTATACATAAATATGGATCCTCATGAATTCTTACATGTCTATCTAGTCTTTTCTAGTGTGCTTGTGATGAATAGAGGCATGTTGTTGTATAATTATTGAAGACAAAGTTAAAACTGTTAAAGCAAATGTTAAAACTGCTAAGTATAATTAGTACTGCTAGTTGTACTTAAAACTGCTAAAGTTAAAAGTGTTAGTCAAAATTAACTTTGCTAGTCAAGAAAATGCTTTGGATTATCTTTTTTTTTTTGGCTTTGGACTAACATTTGCAGGATAAGCATAATTGATTGTTTGTTATCAAGAGAAGTATTGTTTGAAGGGAGGCTCATGATGTCTATTATGCACTCGAGTATGATTGGAAAGACTTGTAACATCAGACAAAAAGTGTCAAACAAATAGGAAAATCAAAAGAGGTCGGGACACTAAGGTACCTCAGTCTGGTGGTCCCCCTGACAAAGGTTGGTGACAAGGCTGTCCATAAAGAGTTGGGTGACACAATGGAAAAGGCTGCCACTACTACTTCTAGCTTGGAAGCAGAGCAAGACAGTGGTAACATAAACTAAGACCCAATTCATGTCAACACTTAATGAATTAAGTCCTTTGGGATTTGGTTTAGGTAGTGGTCCCAGGTGCCAAGTTACCATATTGGGGATGTAGATGCTCAAACTAGGTTTGAGGCTGCATCTAAAAGTCCAATGATCCACCTCTCTTAAGAGGTTACACACTTAGAAGTGGGGAGGACAGTATGCAACAAATGGAATTGATAGAATTTATACAAAATTGTGTGACTTGGTGAGCAAAAAGAATAGAGAGAAATTATGAGCTCAAAAACAGAAAGAGATTTGTGTGAAAAATAAAAAGAGTGAGTTGGTGAGCAAAAAGAAGTGAGAAATAATGTGTGAGCATAAAAACAGAAAGAGAGAAAGTGATATTGGTGATGGAAAAGCTCTTTGGAGGAATTTCAAGTTAATACTGGTCTCTTCAAGTTAGTACTGCTGGGCATTACTTAGTACTGTTGGGTATTGCTTAGTACTGCTAACCATATTTTAGTACTGCTAGAAGACCGTTAGTACTGTTTGAACCATAACTAAATTTCCTTCCCAATTTCTAGCCGTTACTAAATTTCCGCCTACTGCCATGCTTATAGGCTATAGGGTTTGACTAATTGAAGATTTCTTGATCTTTCTATAAAGATTTCTTCCAGATAAGTACAAATCTTCTTCAGTCGGTGACACTTTAAACTCTTATAAACTCTCTCTAATATCAATTAACTCTACTAAACATCCGTACTCTCTCTCTCACAAACATATCCCAGAACCTTAATCAACTTTCTATTCATTAAATGGCTACTTTGGAGTTTTGCGATAAGCACAACATGATGGCATACTTGGAGAAACCAGAGGGAAGTACAGAGTTTCATTAGATCATTGATTCACTATTCCCTCACAGAGAATCCAACAATATATGCTTCTTTTATCAAATAATTTTGGACAACAGCTACTGCTAGCACAAATGTTAATAGAGAAGTAGAACTAACTGCTAACATAGATGGACAAGCCAAGACCATTACTAAAGCATCCTTAAGAAGACATTTGAAGTTGGAGGACAATGGTGGAATTACTTCTTTACCTAACACAGAGATATTTGAGCCACTTGCTCTCATAGGGTATGCAACTAATTCTGATAAGCTTACATTTCAAAATGGGGATTTTTCACCACAGTTGAGGTTTTTCATTTATACAATCCTCCACGGCTTGAGTCCTAAAAAGACTTCTTGGGAGCAGTTTAGCAGCAATATAGCTACTGCTATTATCTGCCTGGCAACAAATAGAACTTTTAATTTCTCAAAATTCATCTTTGATGCCATGGTAAAGAATTTGGATAACCCTCATAAGTTTTTGATGTATCCTAGATTTATCCAAATTTGTTTAAATAAGCAAAGGAGACTTCTTCAACCCTACACAAGAACCTATCCCATTCTTGTACTTACACAGAAAGTTTTTAGTAACATGAAGTGAGTTACAAGGGGTTATTCTGGTGAAGACATTCCTTTATTTCCTTCCATGATCACTGCACCTAAAACATCTCCCTCAAGAATCACATCTTGACCATCCTTATCACCTCACCATACACCAGTCAGTGCTCCTTCAACTTCACCACCACCCATCACAGAAACTACACCTACTAAAGAGGAGCCTGCTCTAATGCCCTATGAATCACCTCTCCAAAGTGTTCAATCACTTGGACGTGATGAGGGTAGTGTGTCACTTAATGAATTGATGGATTTGGTTACTTAGTTAACTAATAAAGTTAGAAGCTTGGAGAATGAATTGATGAACACCAAGAAGGTTTATGGTTCTGCCATTACCAAGCTAGTCAAAAGAGTGAAGAAGTTGGAGAAGCAAGTCAAGACAGGCAAAGCTAGGAGCAGAACAAAGATAGTTCTTTTAGAAGATGAAGCTGTAGAGGAGGATTCTTCCAAATAGGGGAGGAGTTTGATTGAAGAACTAGACATGGATGCTGATATTTCTTTAGTTCCTCCACATGCAGAGATTCAGGAGAAAGCTAGTGATGAAACTGAGGTGTTGCTAGAAGAAGAAGAATCTACTGAGATTGTACAAGATCAAGGAAGTTTTGAAAAAGGGGAACAAGAGGTTTCTACTGCTGATACTGCTACTTGATTTTTAGTACTGCTAGCATTGGGCTCAAATGAAAAGTTTGTACTGCCAGTTAAAGGTTAGTACTGCTTGTTGAAAGTTTGTACTGTTGGTTTATAGTTTGTACTGCTAGCTTTAGCAGATATCGGATAACACACACTTTGGGATCTCGAACAAAATAAAAACTCAAGTTTGTTTGTTGGGAGTTTACTGTTTGGTTTTTGGATTTGGTTTACATGTTCTTAACAGATTTAAAGGCTCGTATTATTTGGAATAATTGATTACGAAGAGGATTACTTATCACTTATTTGACGGTGAAGTGGAATTATTTGGGTTTGTGTTCTTATCATATCTCAAATGGCTTACAACATTTGGAGATAACTTGTTCGTGCTTAGAAACGATGTGACGAAGACTTGACAAATCTAGCAAAGGTGTGTGATCTAACTTATGGTGCTCAATGCTCACATTTGCTATCACTCAGTATTGCTATCACTTAGTTTGTGTCTCTTAGAATGATGAGGATAATTGTCAAGAGGTTGAATATACTTATATTTCACAGATTATTTATAAGTTTGGAGTCACTTGGATAGTTCAAGATATTAAGACACAACGTTTGGGTTATTCATATTCAGCATCAAGTTCGTTTTACTTTAGTTTTCTTCAATCAGTAATCATTATCATAGTGCCTACAAAATTTAAAAGATTCAAGAGATGGTTAAAGTTATGGTTTCAGAGGTAGCTTATTGTATAATTAGTTTAACTCATTTAATATGCTTCATCAAGGTGAAGATTTTACTACTATTAGCCCTTTGTTACTACTGCTATGTGTAAGTTTCTAATGTCAAGTTCATTTTTCTTATGGTGCGTATTGGAGGGCAATTTTGGGTCTTTGGAATACTTGGTGAGATTGGTAATATTGGTTCGTAGTTGTGAAGATCAAAGTTTGCATACTTTAGTCCCTATGTGTAGATGACAAACACTTGGGGAAGCAAGATTGATGATTTGCAACTTGTAGATCCTTGGTAGCTTAAGAGGAAAGGTTTTCATTCGTATATTAACGTCAGGGGAAGTTCGTGCTTACTTTGGTTTTGTCATTATCCATCTAGGGGAAGAATTGTTGGGAATTATATTTGAGTTGATAAAGACAAAACAAGGAATGAAAACAATGATGGAAACAAAAAGGACCAAAGTTGTAATTGAAGATTCTACAAAATGATAAGAATTGGAGGATTCTATCACGATTTGGTAAAAGATAAAGCATGAATAATTAACTGAATTCTTCTCATTTAATATATTTTATTAGTTTCCATGTAAGCCTTGACTCCTTATGCTATAAAAGGGGTCCAGGCATATTGTTTTGAGGCATCTAGAAAAAGTGTGCTGTTCTCAATGAGAGTCGACTAAAGGAAAACATGGTGTGGTTTGTACATGTTTAGTTAGTTAGTAGATAGTTTCGACGTCTATAGTTTATAGGTGGCCTCAGGGTTTGTAAATCCCTGTTACTAGTTAGAGTAATCCGATCTTCTCTGACTCAATTAGTATTTGGGCTGTGATGAATAAAGAAAACTTGCAGTAACTTTGATTTTATTGTTATTATTCCACTGTACAATTTTTTAGCAACCATAAAGATCGTTTAAGCTCAAGTTGTATTAGAATTCTACACTTTCTACTGTTTGATAATAAAAATTATTTTATTAAATTCTTTAAAAAAAAATGCACTTAATACTGCTAGTGTACCAAGTAGTTCTGCTAGTGAAACTTCTTGAGGTTAGTAATTGCTGCTGAAAGTTTGGTTTATATAGAAGGAGCGCAAAGATAGAGATAATATAAAGCAAGACAATCATGATTGAATGATGAAATCTGTTCAAAAAGAATCCAAGAAGCAAGTGCAAGAAGAAAGGCTTGGTCATGAGAAGCCATTAGATTACAAGAATCGGTATTGATGAGGAGACAGAGAAAGGATTGGCAAGAGATGCTGAAATGCAAACAATTGCAAGAAGAATATGATAAAGTTAGAAAGAAAGAACTGAAAGTTAATAACTGCTCTGTCATTGATTGGAATGATCCTTTTGTTATAAGGTATAATGCTCTTCAAAATAGACCAGATTTGTCAGCTGAGTAAGAAAGAATATTATGGCTATACTTTGAAGATTAGGGAGGTACAAGATGAATAGATTTCAAAGGCATGAGCTATGATGATACTAAAGACAAATATTGAAAGGTAAGGTCAAATTCATTCATTTGTGCCTATGGGATTCTGGAAAAAAGAAGTTCAAAGACTAAAAAGAGCAGGTCAGGTGTTGAAGCAGAAACTGCTAAAACACAAAGAAACGGATGAAGTTTCAGAGTCAGTTCTAAGAGCAAACAGTGAAGAACCAAAAAACAGTATGAATTATCTCAAGAACAGCTAAAATCAACTGGTAATCATAGTTCAAGATAATGGAATAAATGTTGAAGCTCTTTCAAACCAATACCCAATAATTAGTGTGAAGAAGTTTACTCTGAAGGACATATGCATATTTTGGGAAAATCATCAGAGTACGCAATCACATAGAGGTGTATAGGTTTTTGAGACACATGCTTAAGAATTTTAACAGGGATGATATGATCAAATTATGGATACTTAGTTCAAGAAATGATATAACTATCAGGACTTACTGTAAGATAAATAGATAGTATTATGGGGTTAAGCTAAATGTTGTTATTTGAATACCAGAATGCATAAATTTTTTAGAACTTCAGAAGAAATATATGCATGATGCCTTTAATGGTTGGTTATTATGCTTACATGTGTTGTTTCATAATGTTATTTAAGAGAAAGGACAAAGAATATATCATGCTGTTGAAAAGGACTTATCCACTCACAAAAGGACTTGCAAGTTTGTGATGTAGTTACAAGTTAAGAGTGGATCAACATTCTGAGATGGCAGATGTGGGATTTTGATAAAGATCAACAATATAGCAAACAGAATTAACTAAGTGTTTGGAAGCATCCTCAGCAGGATGTACATCAGAAGAAACTTGTGTTTGATGGTTAAAATCACAAGTTTTAAGGAGGATATGTTGGGATTTAGAGCTTTCTTCACTTAGTACTGCCAATCAGTTATTTAGTTACTGCAGTCTCATTATTAGTTAACTCCAGATATAGTTAGTACTGCCTAGTTGATATATTTTAGTACTGTTAGTATATATAGTTAATATGCTTATGCGATATGCATGTGATATATTTAGAATTGATAGGCATGATCACTTAACGCGTTTTGTAAGCCCATTGGGTTTCTTGGTTTTGTATAATGGAACCCCTTACGCGCATAGAAAAAAGTCATAGTTATTTAGGCAAAACATATAGTTGTTTTGTGAATCATTCAATATATTGAAAGTTTTGTGGGGAAAGTTCTTGTGTTACTGTTACATTGTTTCTTCTGGTGTATAAAGATTAGTTTCTGCATAATCTTTATATATTACTCAAGGTTTCTATCATAGTTGTTTCAGATTTATCTAAGACAACTTAAGCTTTAACAAGCTAATCTAAGATCTGTCAAAAGGGGATCAACAAATCCTTTAAACCCCTTGGTTTCCCAAGTGGAAGAGTTATAGTCTCTTGAGGGTTTACACGAACACACCCACAAAGTTCATTAAACTCCTTTTTGGATACAGTAGTCAAGGTACGGAATACACCGGCCGAATGCGTGTCATACAAATGAAACTGCAATGTTTTTGTTTTATATATATATATATATATATATATATATATATATATATATATATATTTGTGCTTTTAGGTTTATTATTAATATTAATATTATTATTATTACTAATTATTATTATTATACTTAACTTGATTTAAGATTCTTTGACGATACGGTCCAAGTGAGAACGATCTACCGTTAAACGTTGAGGGTATGGTATTTTTGGTATGTACTCACGGAATGGATATTCTTCTGATTTGACCACATAATAGTCCCTTTTTGGTGTTTTATCTTTTTTTGTTTTATTGGTAACAATGATATGAGGTGGTGGATCTTTTTTGATTTTTAGAGGATCATCGGACTTTCCACTCCCGGTGAATACGACATTCACTTGCTCGGTCTGAGCTTGAGGAGAAGGTGATGGTTCAGTTATATCGGTTTGTTTTGAGGATACGTTTTGAAACTTCTCCCACTCATCTATTTTTCTTTCCATGTTTTTAAAAATAGTTTGGAAATTATTTTGTTTTGCTTCGTCATTATAATGATATCGTTAATATTGTTCTTGACAAACATATTTGTAACTCTTTGACCATCCAAGAATTTGGTGATTGATTTTTCAAGATCCGTTTTAGATTGAGGTTCTTAGTTGACGGTTATAGATTTTTCTTTGAGTAAAACACAGGTGGTATTACCATCGTCTCTATTAAAAAGTTTAGCATGAACAGTTCTCATCCTACGGATACGACTTTTGAAATATTCAAGATCATTTTTCATGTCATTGTTTAATTATGTGAGCGATTTCTCGGAATCATTATTCAATTGGAGTTGTTCAGAATGGGATTGGAGAGAATACATGTCATGAGAAATTTTATTTTGAGAACCTCCGGATTGGATGCAATTTACTTCATGACGTTCATACATCGGTGTGTCATCATTCATACAGGCTTTAGAAGCGTGGTAATCTTTAAGGTCATAATATTTGTTACGCATATCTTGTAATTCTTCTTTTAAGCTCTGGAATTGAGAATCCATTTTCATTATTAGAGCTTCCAACTTTTCCATTAATCGAGAGTTATCATCATTACTATTACTTCCATCGGTCAAAGCAACAGATATTTGAGTGGGTTTCATTTGGAGTTTGTTGGACCAATCAAGTTCGAAAAGGACTTTGTCATTAAGAAATTGAAAAGCTTGATTTGGAATTTTATAGAGGAAGATTCCTCTAGTAGTTACGTCCAGGATTGCTTGAGTTGGTTCATCTAAACCGTGATAGAATATTTAGATAATAGCTCTTTGGTCAAACCGTGCCCATGGCATTTTCGAAGCATGTTCTTTAGTCGTAACCAGGCGTCGGTTAGACTTTCACATTCATTTTGAGAGAATTTTTTGATTTTGAGTAAAAGACGGTTAAATAATGAAGGTAGAAAGAATCTGTTTATAAAAGCTCTTCTCATTTGATCCCACGATGTTATAGACTCTTCATTTAGTTCGTTGAACCAGGTTTTAGCTTTATCGCACAAGGAAAATAGGAATATCAAAAGCTTGACAGCTTCACTTTGAGTTTCACCATATTTGAACATGTCGCAGATTGCGAGAAATTCACGGATGTGGTCATGCGGATCGGTCCGCAAATAACCATCAAATTTATTTTCCCGAATCATTTTCAAGTGGGTACTATTGATAACAAAGTTGTCATCAACATCGATTTAAACAATGGCATAATTAGGAGTCGGTGATACAGCCTTAGAACTTTCCCACATAGGATGATCATCAGGATCAAGAACTATTATTTCTTGGAGAGGTAAATTTGGTTGGGGTTCGACATCCTCTTCAGGTATATTTATGATGACAAATTCATTTACGGAGGACGGTTGAGAAGATTTAAGTAATTCGATATCGACGAATTCTTTTTGGATCATTTTAAATTTACAAGTCCTTGTTATTAAATTTTTATTTAAATTATATATTATATTTACATGTTGTTTTCTCCAGGATTGGGGGTTTATACATACGTTAAGCATTTTACAAAAAGACATTTTTATTTTTAAGGCTAATAGGATAATATTCAAAATAAAGTAAATCATTTTTTCTATATATTTATATTTTTATATTTTTACCTTTTTATATTTTTATATATTTATATATATTAGATATATTTCAATTTTTATTATATATAGAAAATAAGGATAAATAGATAAAAAGTTTAATTTTTTCAGATAGATAAGTACGGCACACTTGAGGAAAAGTGCGGCGGTTTTTCTGGATTTGGATAGAGTGCGGCGCACTTTAGGAAAAGTGTGTTGGTTTTTCTGTAAAATTGTGTTTTTTTAATAAAAAAACTGAAACAAACCTAGAAAGTGCGGCGGTTTTAAGGTTAAAATCGGCGTACTACATGTTTTCGAGGCAAAATTTTTAAATGAAACAAGGGAAGTGCGGCGCACACAGAAAATTGTACGCCGTACTTACAGTAGCAGAAGACAGAATTCAGAAAAGTAAACACGTTTAAGCAAACAAATAGCGCAAAAATAAAACAACAAACTACTTCAAACAATTCCCCGGCAGCAGCGCTAAAAACTTGATGTGTGTTTTACAAGCTTTAAATTTATAATACTAGAAATGCCGATTTTAATTAAAAACACAACACGGGCAAGTATACCCTTTCGTGTATAGTATAGCTTAGGTAAGTCCAAGTCGTCCCAAGAGAATTGTAGTTTTCACAGTTTGTAATTAAGGTGCTAAGGCAAAAATGATTGTCACTTATCAAATTAACCAAAACGTGCATATATCAAATATTGTAAAGAAAGCAATAAAAGGATGATTCAAGCAAATGATTAAAGTATGTTTGTTTAGGCAATGATCACTAAGATATAGAAGTGTTTAGGATAGTGTTTACGAGTTTAGATAATAAAGATATCACGAGTTACAAATCGTTTCGGCCTTTAAGTGTAACTAGTGATTATATCAATTAATAACAATAAATTCTTTCGGCCTTAATAAGTTATTATAACTAATATAGAAAGTGGAATGATAGAACACATATATAAGGAACCCTTTCAGCCTATATTCTTATATAAAATATGTTTTATCAATTCAATAAACCCATATCCAAACGCTCCATATCAAAGATCACATTATTCCCAAACAAACACAAAACGACTACTCCATAATTAAAGAGATGAGCATCATAACAATCATATAAATTCCAGAAAACTTCATATTCAAAGATTTATATAAATTATACCAAATGATTACAAGTTCAATGATTCGACAATTAGTTTTCCCAATCGAAAACTATTCTAAAACCCAAACTATCAATTCCAATCGTCTCGAACCCTTGAGTACTGTCACTACCCTTGAAATTCGAGGTTAGATGGTGAGGAATGATGAGAGAGTTTGTTGTGGAAGTGTGTGTGTGATTGTGTAGAAGTGGGGAATTAAGCCCGCTATTTATAGGTTGTTTGAGAGGGTAAGTGCGGCGCACAAATATAATTGTGCGGCGTACTTGGCTTATGTCGGTTTGAAAATCATTAATGCTTCGCGGAAGTGTGGCGTACAAATATAAAAGTGCGCCGTACTTCAGCCTATTTCGGTTAAGGGTATTTAATGCTAGACACAAGTGCGGTGCACAATCAGAAAAGTGCGGCGTACTTCCTTCAGTTTTTTGGATCTTTGTTTTTGTGAATTCTTTGAATTGTATGTATGATATATCTCGTCCCAAGCACCAAAGGGCTGTATTTATAGGCCAGAGAATACTTGGGGACCAAGTTGGAGATGTATGTGGATGGATTTTAGGCTAAAAATCAAAGTTGTAGATAATTCTTTCCCGGTTGCGTGGCCGCTAGAATCGCGTCAAACGGAGTTCGTATGCTCAAGTTATGGCCAAAATAGTGGACAGGTGTTGAGAGATCTTTAACTTGAGTTATTTCTTCGTTTAAGCTTCAATTCTTCGTGTTTTATTCTGTTTTCTTCCACGACACATAACATGCACCTACAATTATAAATATATTCTATTATATACCAAAAGTTCTTATATTTAACCAATAAGTATACATAAAAGCATAGATAACGCATATAGAAATATGTATAATTTGAGCGTTATCAGAAGCCTATATGTTATATTGCATAACTTCTTCTACATCATTCAATCTTTCCCACTTCATCATCAATCGAATAAATGACTTTAATTATCGCTCTAATGGTATTTTGCCATATGGACTTCTGTTGTCAAAATTTCTTGACAAACTCACCAGATTCAATCCAAATGATCATCAATTCATTTCTTGTCCACCAAGAATGAATCCATTGACAAATCCATCTGATGAGGAAATCCTGAAAGATTCTCGTTGTGCCCATCATACTCATCATGATTAAATAAATTGAGGAGTGTTGCACAAGGACCTATTGTAACATGACTATTTGTTAGGATAGAATAACTTATCAAATGAATGTTAAAACAGATTGCTATCATGATTTATGCTTAACATTGTAGTTTAGTATTTGCATGCTAATTGAAATACTACTCTCCTTGATCACTATGCCTATTACACTTGATCACATGCTAGGATTTGATTAGATAGCTTATTTGATTTGTCATTTAGCAAGCTTAGTAGATTCTTAAGACATAGGAGTGGCTACAAATAGCCACCCTATTATTCCCTTTTCTACACAGGCTGGAAAAACATGAAAATCTAGAAAAAATCCGTACCTCCCAAAGGACGGCCCCCATAAATATAGGATGACCCCCCCAATATATATGGGACTGTTTCCCTATTTTTGTGACCATCTCCAGGGAGTCACAAAATATTTACTGTTTCCTCTTTTTCTGTCCAGTTGACTATATTTTCCCTAAACTCAGCTTGTCCTTTCTTTGTTTTCATAAACATATTTTGGAATCCTACACATACATGACCATGCTTTACCTAAAATAACCACCTCATCTTGTTTAAATGGTCACCACCTTCATTATTCTTCTCCATTATCTTCTTCATTCTCTTCTTCCATCGCTTCTACTCAAGCTTCTTCATCCAACCCTTCTAAGAAGCTCAAACTTACAATCATTCCACCAAGAAAACTCTCTGTGGATTTGAACCAAGAATATGATGACATTCATACACCATCTCCTATAGAAAAATCATCATCTCCATCACCACCAAATGCACCATCAAAAACTCCATCAACCAAAGACACATCTTCCACTCTAGGAACCACTTTATCCTCTTTTGAATCAAAACCAAATTCTTCTCATATTTCTTCAAGAAACACACCTTCTCCTTAACCAACTAACCCTTTTCTTGATGATCCATTGGATGCTCCACTAAGACCTTCTAACCTACATCTACTCCTAAGTCATCCTTTTTTGGATATCACTCTCACTCTTTCTCCTATAACTCTTCTTGATCACATGTTTGAAACTCCATCACCATCACCACCACCACCTCAACCACCAATAATGGGCCATCATATTTACTTCCATATCCTTGACTACCATGGAGCTCATTGCTTATGTTGCTTCCACAACCGAAATCTCATCATTTCTCTTAGGGATGAAATGCATTTCATGTTCTCTCGTATTGAGTATTTTCTTACCTCTACTTTCGCACCACCTCACCATTAAACATCATTGATGTTTAACAATTATTGACCACCTATCTTTTGTCTAAGAAAACTTCTATCAATCATGAATCAACTAGGCTTTATGTAGTTTTAGGATATTATTATAATTATGTCTTTATGCTTATTTATTCTCTATGTTGTAATATTTATACTTATCAAGTATGAATTTTTTAGTTTATGAATGAATGCATCTATTTTAGTTTATAATGTGATGGTTGATATGAGTGCATAATTATATTGGATAATTTTATTTTTTTAGCCACCTTTATATATTTGTCGTGATGTTGCTCAAAGTTAGAAATATATCTTGTGCTCATCTTCTAACTCGTTTTTGTAGCAAGTCACCATAGCTTGATTCCTTGGTGCCCTTAACAAGGGGGGAGCGTTAGCATCGTTGATTCTTTTCTTTATTCTACTCGGCGACTAACCTTTTTGCTTTGACAAAAGGGGGAGAAATGGACTAAAACTTATTAATAACTTGTAAACTTTATTTTTACATAACATGAGTTTATATATAGTAATCGTCAAAAATTGGGAGATTGTTAATACAAATAATGTCTAAAAACGTTATTTATATTTTTTGAACTCTTTACGTTTTGAAGATGACAAAATGTAAAAACGTTCTATAACAAAAATAAACGTATACACGTTATTAGTCGTAAATTTTCATTTCGACGTAAATCACTTAAGGTATGTACAAACAAATCATTAATCTTGATTAGTGAACAAAGATATACCTTTTTGTCTTAAACTTTACATTTTTACAAATGTAATCAAACCTTTTTTATAAAACTATATTATACAAAATATTATTATAAATTAAGAAATGTTTTATTTAATTATAAATATTCAAATCTGGTTTTTCCCCCTAAAAAGGTCCAAACTACACCAGATAAACATTTCCCCATTAAAAGACAAAAAGGGAGCGTCTACCTAGGACGTCCCCCAGATAGGTAGAACTGCCCCCATATATATCTGGGACCATGGGACCGTCTACAAGAGAAACGCTCCTCTCTCTTGCCTATAAATACTGGATTGTTCCCAGCTATTTTTCTTAACCTTTTGCACACGGTTTTTCTGTTCTAAATCTCTCTACATCTCTCTATATCTTTGATCACTATCTTGGTTAAAAGTATATTAGATGGTTCCGCGTTGGGGTCCTTTGGCCAAGGTAGAGGTGATTTTCTAGAGGAGGGAGCAACGGGAAACACCAACATTAAGCAGTGTCTTTGTAAGGTTGCAGATGGGCACTTTACGGTAGAAGTAAAACTGTTATCCTCCTTCAGTGTTGCTCCATACGGTGCTGATACTATTAAAGCCTTGGAGGCTAAGCATTCTTACAAGCCACCCCCATCCATGCCTAACATCACATTTTTTGAGCCTCCCCTTATAGAAGAGATTGATAGTGTCTTTAGTGGCATTAAATTGTTTCCTAAAGGTACTTTATGCGGGAGAGATGGTTTGAGGGCACAACATATCTTGGATGCATTATGTGGAGAGGGGTATGCTAATGCTATAGATCTCTTAAAGGTCATCACCTCAGTCATTAATTTGTGGTTAACGAGGAGGTGTCTGCCTAATTTGGCAGAGTTTGTTGCATCCGCTCCTCTCACGCCTCTCCCTAAACTAATTCGACCCATTGCAGTAGTCACTATATGGAGACATTTTGGTTT
>BQNB010110767.1:0-22487 GCA_026074375.1 Tanacetum coccineum | reverse complement strand
CCGAAATTCAAGACTCCATCAAACTTCCGGTTAAACCGTAACCGTTTTACGCAAAATAGTCAACCAAAGTCAACTTTTCAGCTTTCATCAGGAAAATTGACAAGATCGAAAGACTTCAAATTACAAAATTATAATATTTTATAACACTTAACCTTAGGCAAATTACTGGTTATCACATAACCTATTTCCATCACCCTCGTTAGTGTAATGTGTAAGTATTCCCTTTTTCCTATTGTGAATTGGTCAGTTTCACGTCTACATGATCACCTAAGCAGGCAGCTCCGAATGCCCTTTTCCTACCCAATAGTTAAACCACATGCAACAAATACATAAGAAGGAATCCACCCAAAGAAAATCTAGTTATAAAGAACTAATTAAAGGCTTCATCTAACCTAATCACGTTTCCCTAGATGTCTATGCTAATGTAATATCTTATAGCTAGTTTTCTAAAGCCTAGCGCACACCACTAACAAGAAGCAATAAAATTAAAGATCACAACAAGGTTTCATGCAATCATAAGCAAACACTAATTAATTTAGCCTAGTATGTTAACAGAAAGCAAAGAATAACATAGAATCAAACAACACATAGACATATTGAATGATTAAATGGATGGAAAGACATCACTTCAATTAAATATGTGAGTATATGAGTACAAGAGGGTTAGAAAACCCTAAAAATCATCCAAAGTGATTACACCAAAATTTCTCCCAAGTTTCCACACGAATTATGATAACAAAGGGGTTGTATTTATAGAATTTGGGTTCTGATGGCGTCGCTAGGGCTTTGTGACGTCATCAGCCCATCGATTCCCTTTAGGGTTTCTTCTGTCTGCTAATCGTGACGTGGTCGCTACACATTGTGACATCGTCGCTATGCAATTGTAAGGCGTTAAACACTTTATGTGATGTCGTCTCCACACACTGAGAAGTCACACTTTGCTTCCCACAATCCACTTTCTAGGCACATTAGTAAAGGTGTCGGGATGGGAGTCGCCAGCTTGAAATGTTGCGTTTTATCTAGTTTCTTCCCGAATCAAGCCCAAGTCACGTGTTTTTCTTCCAAGTGCTTCCACAATGTTAATTACACAACTAGAAAGGATTTAATGCAATAATAGAGCATATTTGCATGATTTTGGAGGGTTAAATGACCTCGATAAAGTGTATAAAATGACACCTCATCAAATACCCCTACAATTGGGATTTTTTTCTCCTCAAGCAAATGAGCTTTTCTACCTTGTGAATAGCAAAGTCGGGGCATTTAACTTACTAAGTAAAGATATTTTATGGCACAATTAGATCAATCTCGTAATTAAAAGCACATAAATCATATACTAGCACCTTACATAAGTGTTTGTGTAGAATACTATATTTCACACAATATAAGAATAGTTTAGAGAGAGAGGTACGTGAAAGAGAGAAGTAGAGAGAGAGAGAGAGAGGTGAGTGAATCTCCTAGAGAGAAGAGAGAAATGAAGAGAGATTAGATTATGCGAAAATAGAAATCACTAACCTACATCCCTCCCTTTAGCCTCCTATATATAGGCGTGAGATGCTTCCTAGGTTTACCTAGGGAGGTGATTTGGGATATTACAAGTTACACAACGTACATAACCGACAATGACTAAATATGAAATACGACCTAGTAACCGATAATTTTCTTATTCCTATCAATCTCCCCCTAAGGAGTGGTTACTAAGGTCTTACAAAAGATCATTTGTCAATTGTCGTTGGTCTTCCGCCAACATATTATTCAAGTATTCTGAGCTGCTCTCTATGCTTTAGCATCTTGTCAATCTTCTCAAGCATCGCCTCAGATCTCTTGATATCATTCTTGGTCTATTCTCTGCCCTCCAACTTTACGTTTCCACAACCCAATTTGTTTTCATTCAACATCTTCAGCAAATTGTCTTAAACCTTCAAAAGAGTACCATCATAGAATTTATGCACATCTTCATGTTGCATAAGGAATTTCACATCATACTTGTTAAGGTAGATAAATCCATTTTCTATTCTAGTTGTTGTATACAATATCATATGATCGATTCATGAGAAGTAGGATTTGGGCTTTGTGAGGTTTAGAGTGTGTTGATAGCTTTCCACACCTAGCTGGGTGTCTTTAATCTAGTTTGATCATAACTCTTCTGATGTAGAGAATAAGAGCATTAATGAAATCAATCTTGAACTCCAACTTTAGGTGGTGAAGCTTCTCTTAGACCTTCAACAGATACATGTCTTCTATGTCATTAAGTCTGAGTCTTGAAAGGTCTGGATAGCTGAACTCATACTCTTTTTTTATGTTCTCTTAACCTTGATTGGCGTTAGGAAACCATAACCCGACTTCTTTTTCACATCAACACTCATAACAATAATGATCCTCTTATCATAATAGACTTTATGTGTCGACCTGTTACCCATCTTTGCTTTGAAGAAATCTTTTCTCATGTCATCCCAATGATGAATGTCATTCAGAGCATCAACATGGTAAAGGTAAACTTCCTTGCTCTATCTATCTGAGATCATATCTTCTATCCCTTTAATGTAGTATCTGGAAGCATAATGTTTGGTAAGGGATGAAGTATACTACTTTTCCATGCTCAGAAAACAAGGTAGTAGAAGTCGCTATTGTAGAAGCGACTATCAGGTTTTGCACTTTTATACGTCTGTTTTTCAAAAGATCGAGGCTTGGTCAAATCATTATGACCATCACTCCACTGTGATTCTTCTAACATTGCTGCTTTCAACTAATCAACATGATATTCTAATTCAACAAAGTTCTTGTACTGTCTCTTCAACATCTGTAAGCCAACACTTTCGAGATCAACAATGGTTAGATTATTTTTCTTGATCAAATCTTTAAGTTTCTTGGCCACCATTGCTGTTAAGAGTCCAAGAATACTATACTCATCTTAATCAATGTTTGAATTCAAAAGCATGTCAAACCAGTTGGACTTTCTATTAGCAGCATCCACTGTCCCAAACTTCTTAGCAGCATCAGTGAACCATTCAGGATGTTTCTGAATAAATTCTTTATTTTTTTCTTGGGTTGATCACTAGGAATGTCATCAAGATTAGAGTCTATAGGAGCTTTGTCTTTCTTTTACGATTTAGAAGATGATTCTCTTGCATCCTTCCTTCTTTTACTTCTCTTCTTCCACTCACGATCATTAGGAGGACCCTGATCATCAAACGGCCTTTTCTTTAAGGTTGGCTATGTGTCTTGTGCATTCAGGTGTTCTTGATCATGGGATATGGAGTCAAATAAGATGTTATGAAGTTGCTAATGAATTTAATGAATTTCAAAAGATCGGTTCTGGTACATCATGTTGTACAACTTTATCTTTAACTCCAGTTCTAAGAGATCATCAGTGGTTGTTGTTGATGGTGTAGTGAAAAGATTGATTTGATTATTCTTTATAACTTCGAGCACAATATTGTTAAGACGAGGCTTAACAAAATTAGCAATGGCTTTTGGAACATGTGTAGGCAGCTGTTTCTTCATTTTAGTTAGGACCTTTTCTTGGACAGACTTTTCTATAGCTTCAGGAACATTGATTGTTGAGAGAGCTTCCAGCTTCTGATCGTATTCTTTGAACTTCTTTTCAACTGCCTTTATGAAGTTTAGCTTTGTGTCCTAACCTTTGTTACAAGCTTCTTTGCTTTTTCTTGAATTGATCTTTATTGGGGATTTGTTATAAGGTTATGTGTTGTAGTTGCTGATGGAGATGATACTTGATTATCAACAACGTCCTTAAATATTTCTTTAGGATTTCCCTCTAGGTTAGCCACCACAAAGTTTGTTTGAGCATTTGTAATACTAGTCTACTCAATAAATTCGCCAATTTGTTTTCAGGTTGATCATTTCGGAGATTTATGTAATCCTTCATAGATGAACAAGTAACCGCGGGACTGATGGGTGTAAACTTGGGTGGCTTCTTTGTCTTGTCATACATAAATACCCTAAATCCAGCTGCATCATCATCTCCTTTGTCAGAATCATCATCAGATATATCCATATTGAAAACTTTAGCATCATCTTTGTCATCATCTTTTTCTGTGTTTGACCATGAAGATCTTCATGTTGCATCAATATCTGTGTCTAAAAAGTACTCATAATTGTCATCTCATGCAACACTAGACCCTTCTCTTCTGCCTGCTTCTATTTCTTGTCTTATACTCTCAAGTTTGCTTTCCTTAGATCCTTTTTGTAAGTCTAGAATTGATTGAACTGTTGGATCTTCAGTTGCAATACCTTTGAGTTTCTTTCCTTTTTTAGCAGGAAAGGCTTCTTCAACTTCTATATTTGCTTCTTTTTCAATGACGTCTCTATTCCTCAGTAATAATTGATTTTGCAAGTAAAACTGCATCATCTTCAGTTTTAAGGAGATTATCAGCATAAGTGATCTTTCTTTTTCTCCTTGGAACATTATCTTTCTTAGGCTTGCTAGAGAAA
Source organism: Tanacetum coccineum (assembly GCA_026074375.1). Classification (NCBI taxonomy): domain Eukaryota; kingdom Viridiplantae; phylum Streptophyta; class Magnoliopsida; order Asterales; family Asteraceae; genus Tanacetum; species Tanacetum coccineum. The sequence continues at coordinate 18,035 of BQNB010110767.1, read as the reverse complement.
TTCACTTCTTGGCTACCTAAATGCATATAACCTTTACCCATTCCTCTTCCGATTGTAGACACATTTTGCTCTTCTAATTCCTCTTAATGATTGTCTTCCTCAATCTTTTTCTTCTTAGACTGATAGACTTTATATCCAGCTGACTGCTTGATTACATCATCAATCATTTTAATTGGTATCTCCATGCCAAACTTGAATTCATTATCTATAGTGTTGATCAACTAAGACAAAAATGAATCATGTTCTTCACTATGCATGTCTACATTAGATCGTCGAGGAATACTTTTGTTTGTGGATAAGAAGTGGTCAATAATGAGCCTTGTGAAGCGAGGATAGATTAGCTTTTTTTTCTTAGTCGGCAATGTCATCTTGTCTAAGGCTTGCCATTCAAATTCATCCAAAATTAGTGATGAAAAGTCTAAATTGGCAGAGTGTATGATGCCCCTAAAGGATTTAAAGCACCGACAGTCTTGCTCTATCAAAGCTTGTGTCTTTTCCCATGAGACATCTGTTAAGGACACTAAAAATAGCTCTCTAGGGTTGATAAAGTCTTGTTGTAATGAAGTGTAAAACCACGCTCATCTTTTATTTTGGATCTTCATCATAACCAGTGTCTTGATGAAAGCGAGGCGTTCATTTCCTGTAGGAGGTTTGGTGAAAGGTTTGTTGGTAACGTTTAGTGGCATCTACAGCACAGTGCGGAGAAGTTCAACATTAAGAGTGAATTGTTGTATGTCAAGTTTGAAGTGAAATGTATTGGTTCTTAAGTTGTGTGTAAGGGTTGTCCAGAACTGCTGCATGTATATGATTGGTACTGTTGTAGTTAAGGAGATTGGTTTGTACAGTTTGTGGTGTTTGAGAATTGAAACAACAAGTCTCAGAAATGAATAAGTAATGTTTGAATCTGAGGCAATACGTTGGTTGTTCTTTGTAATCTTGAGTCTGTTATCTCTTGAAACCAACTACTATTCGGATACAATTGCTACTTGTGGATTTGCTTGAGACATGTTCAATTCTAAGAATAAGATTCAAAGAGTGATTAGTTTCACATGAATGCATACTTAAGCACATTTATTTCAATTCTATTTTTATTCTCTCTGTCTATTATGTATGGACGAGCAATTCTTTTTGTTCATACATATGTCATTTTCTTTCTCATATGCATTGTACTTGCTTTTTTCTAACACAAGATGTATGCTCTTTTCTTTTTACATACAATTTTTTATCTCTTGTTTGGTTTTTGTTTATCCTTACTTAAATTAAGTTCGAGAATACTATTTCTACAAAATAAAGGAGGGAAGATACATTGGTTTGTTAAAGAGATGCATTATCAGCTTTTAGGTGATAACTGGACCTAATAACCATCTTGATTTATCAGTAAGTTTCAATCAAATTATTTCAAAGTAGACTCAAAAGAACTTGTTTTTATGTGAAAATTCATTTTGCAAAGGCATTGTGTTATTTTTGAAATCAATAAATAATGATGTTAAAAATCTGTAGCAATAAAGTTTATAAAATCTGCACACATCATTACTATTATTTTTGGAAAAATATCTCAGAAGAGATTAGGTGCCTCGGGAATACCACACATAGTACAAGTACTAGTATAGTAATCCACTCCACTAGTGGCCGAAATCTGAAGATTAATGCATGAGTATTTAAAAGATAATACCCTAGTGCGTTGCGGTGAAATTTATGAGATATATCAAAATATAACACATATTAATGAGAAATATAGTTTATATCAAAATACTCTTATATCTAAAGCGAATGGTCAGTAAGCAACTAACAACTGTTTTAAAATACTCTTAAACAGATGCAACCCAAACGATGCTAACAATATTATTGAGTACCCTAGATCGGATGCAACTTAGATCGCTAATGAGTCTTTCAATATAAAAATACTTGTTAAACTTTTTTTGACATTTTCACAGATAACAGATACGAATTGTATTCAAACATGTGAAAGCATAATCATTTACACATCAATAGTTCATATTAATCACAGGATTAAAAAATCAAACTTAGTCAACGGCCAAAGTCAATGGTCAACAGTCAACGAACAAAGTCAAAGTCAACAGAAATGGTCAAACAAAGTCAACAATCCAAACATATAAGTTCTAGGTCCATGAGTCCAAGTTATCGAGGTACGTGATAATAATATTAAATTGTAACGTATACACACCTATTTTAAACTCATTTAATAATTTTGTTCTTATTTCGTGAATTAAACGTTAACACTTTAAAAAGTATTTAAGTTTGAAACACGTTATTTTTGAACTTTTTTAAAATTATTTGAAACTTTTCTTTTTGATCTTTTGAGTTTTGAACCTTTGAAAATCTCATTTGCATGTTTTTGGGCCTGGTTTTCTTGAATAGGGGGTTCAAACAGGTCATTCGCTTAACTATGAACCTGGTCATTCGCTGGAATAAACCAAAGGGTCATTCGCTAGAATAGACCAAAGGGTCATTTGCTGGAATTCTGAATGGGTCAGATTCGCTTACTAACAGACAAGGGTCATTCACATGAATGTGAACCCCTTATGGTTCTCTTGACTGTGGTTCACACAGTTTTGACCCTTTCATTCGCTGGCATGTGGTTTGCACACTTTGAACTGTCATTTACTGGGTTTGAGTGAAACTTAGGTTCGCTTGATTCGAAAAAAATGATCAATGGTCATATGTTCGATTCTTGCAATATACTAACATTACAACATTTAAAAACATGCATTTTGCAAGCAATAATCCTCAAACAAACACATAAACACATGTTATTTATCATCAAACGCACCTAAAGATCCTTCTAAGTGGCGTTTTCACTCGAAATTCATCAAGATCCTATTTTTATCATTCACAACTCATTCTCAAAGATCCTAATGCATTTCTAAGAGTGTACAATTGATAATAACACAAACACAAACACTATTGGGCATATACACCTCTCGTTCGCACGTTACAAGCTAAAACCATTCAAAAACTTTCAAGAACCAACCTTTTTTATTCTAAAGTGTTTCTAGGGCATTCCTAAGCATACAAGAATGATAACAACACAATAAAAATCAAACTTTGATCATCATTCATCTCATTCACTTAATGCCGAGCCTAAAGTCACTAAAAAACTCAACCATATCAACAAGATATTAAAAACCGGATAGGCACGAGCTATAACACACCTCTAGGTACAAAAGCCATATGGTTAATTAGCCTTAAACACACTATTTACATGAACCCTAAACCCTAATAAATTAATTTCGTGAGTTTAAGGGTGAAATAATTCAATTCCATTTACAAGTGGTATGTGGAGTGGTTAGAAACAACATTTGTTTTTTAACTTTTAAGCAAAAACGATTCTTGGTGGTTAGTTTAGATTAGGCAAACGATGAAGGTATGGGGAGGAAAAAAATTATAAGTGTTTGAGAAATGAGGTGAGATTCAGTGGGTGTGGGTGTTTTATAACACAACTTTCAAACTTTGGCAACTTAAGTCCCTCCAGTTTTAAGTTTCATGCAAACCAATTTTAAAAGATATCTAGCTCACTTAACACCTTAAGGGTTAAACTATTTTGCATATTAGGTCCTTGGGTGGTAAACTTTTAACAAGTTACTCTTAATACCCCTAATATTATTTCTATTTTGCAAAACTAGTCCATGAGTTAACCCTCTTAAATTCCCCTCAAATAATAACCCGTTTAAAGTTTTAACGCTTTTCCTGGTATATTCTCTTGAAACTTTTTGAACAAATTATATTTGAAAGCACGTTCTCTCCCTCAAACAAAGACCCATTTTCTATTTAAAAAGTTGTTGTTTTTGTTTGAGTGGTCGAATTTTCTTGATTATTTTTCCCGATGATGAACTTTATACATATTATTTTCTTTTGATCATTTTTGGAAATTTTCATGTTAAAGCACATTCCCCCCCTCGAACAAAGACCCGTAATCTATTTAAAGGTTTCTTAGACTTGTTTAAAAGATCGAATTTTCTTTGAAAACCTTTTTCGTTGATGCCAAAAACTGATTCTGATTTATTTTCCAGCTTTTGAAAAATGGTGAACTCGAGCCAGTTTGTTAAAAACATATTTTGAGAAAATTGCTCGATTTTAAGACGATTTCTCTTCTTTTGAAGAATAAATGCACTGACATGTACATTTTTCTTTTATTTGAAGCACGGGTTGTGTACTAAAGTATACGCAAGCCACTTCTTGAGTTTCAAAACTTGAAATGTTATGATTGATAAACTCAAGACCGAAAAGATTTTTCTTTTTGTTGTTACGGATAAACGTACTAAAGCGTACGTTTTCCTTTTATTTGAAGACCGGGTTGTTATCTGACATTTAATAACAAACCATTTTCATGAGCTTAAAAACATTTGAATGTTTTTATAAATAGCCCATGACCAAAAAATTTCTTTTCCCATTTATGAGGATTAGTTATCTTTTTTAATGATATACTATCCTTTAATATTAAGTCCGAGTTACAATATGAAGTAATTATAAGCCATAGAAAAATGACAAGACATGTTTTAAAGCATTTAAACTTTCAGTCGAACTTTATCTACAATTTCGTGTCATTATTGAATGACATTTCTAAAATCGCAGATATTATCGATTCTGAAAGACATGCCGAGAAGATTATTTTTTGTTTTTTTAAATTTTTTGATTTTGAATTTTCTTTTTCTGGTTTTTATATTTTTGTATTTGGTTTTTGGAAAATATTTTTGAAAAATGAAAATCTTTTTGTGCTTTTTGATAAAATATTTTACATATGATACAAAAGATACATGAAGTAGTAATCAATATTACTTTTCGTCTGACTCTTCAAGACTTTTTAGCTCTTCAGGCGTAATGCTTTGCATGCCTAGGCGATTGATGAGAAATTCGAAGCGTTCTCTTTTGAATGCTTTTGTGAAGATATCCGCCAGTTGATAAACAGTCTTAACAAAGTAGAGCTTAATGATTCGATCCAAATAGTCTATATATAATTAAATATATATCCTAAATATCTCAAATTAATTATAGTAAAGAGAGTATCACGTTTGATAAGAAAATTGCTTGAGGACAAACAATATTTTATCTTCCGGATGTCGTATCCCGACAAGAGGTGAATTTGAAATTCACAAAAGTGTTTTGTTTAATGCTTGAATATCAAATATTTTAAATTTAGATTTTAATTCTACTAATGAAACATAAAAGCAAATAAAGGCAAGCAAACAAATAAGGCAATTAAGGATTTAAATTAAAAATGTTAACGGGAATATAAAAACGCGACTTAAAACCTAAATTATCAAATTTTAACCCTAAAAATATTTTTTTATTTTTTTATAAATCCTAAATGATTAAAAATAATTTTAGAAAAAAAAAATATTTTTTTGACTTTTATTTTATTTATTATGAATTAAAAACAAGTTTAATCTAAAAAATTGGAGTAATAAAAAGTACTAAACTAATTTATAAGAATCTGAAAAAATTAATAAAAATACTTTGGACAATTTAAAACTTAAGAAAAATAATAACTAGAAAGTTTGCTGAACGAATAAGTAGAAAATAAGCTAAAAGGGCTGAAAAGCAAAACTGGAAAACAACCTTAAGTAATTAATGAAGCAAGCATATTATGAAAAAGTCCCAAAGGCGAGATGGTAGTGAGTGTGTGGGTTGAAGTGTTGGTGTTATGAAGGAGAGGTCACAGGTTCGAAACCTGTGGCCTTTGTTTTTTTACAAAACTTTTTTTTTTATTTTTTTCTTTTGAAAAAGCTAAAGATTAAGCTAAAATAAGAACCTTTAATAAATGGACTTTTAACAAAACTGAAAAATAAGCTAGAAATAAATTACTTAAAAAACTATCACTTAAGCTAAATTACCATTAAGCTAAACTGTTTTGCTTTTAGGATACAATTAGCTATCTAGAAAATAAATGAGCTGAAAAATACTAAGACTCACACCTAATAAGCTATAAGGACTATAAATAAGCTAAGTACAATAAGCAAAAAAGCAATAAGAAACAAATAAGACAGTTGACTTAAGAATAGGTTTAACATGATAAATACAAGACTTTAAGCTAATTTTAGAGAGCTAATAAGCATATGGCTTAAGCTAAAAACCCAAAACAGATGAAATACTATACTAATAAGACTCAGATAAGCAGAAATTAAGCGAGCTACCCTAAAAAAATTAGCTAGAAAGACAGCTGAATATGACAGACTAAACTAGATGTTTTTTAATTTTTTGAAGTTTGAAAATGGCTATATGCAGCCCTAAAATTAAGCTTCTAAAAGTTGACTAAGTAACAAAAATAAGCTAAAACAGATTAACCTAAATACCTAAAATTTGAAAATGAAACTTGAAAATGAAACTTAGACACTTAGACTTGAAAATGAAACTTAGACACTTAGACAGATTCTGACTCAAATTGTGAATCAAAAGGGACTTTTAAACTTGAAAATGAAACTTAGACACTTAGACAGATTCTGACTCACTCAAATAGCAATTGCACACTCAAATCAAGCATGATAGACTCAAATCAAGCATGAAATGACAGATTTATGGAAATTAAGATTAAATCTAATCTAAACTATAAACTGAATAAGACAAGCTAATATAGAACTAAACAGGCACAAATAAGCATAAGATAAGCAGAATTATAAGCTAAATAAGCAGAAATTAGCAATATCAAAAGATTAAGCTAGAAAGAGTAAAAGGAAGTGTACCTTGATCCCAAGCTCAAAACATGGATCTAAAATGCTCAAAAGAGCTTATCAACAAGTTCTAACTTGTTTGCACAAGCTAGTAAGGTCTATAAGCCCTTCCACAATTGGCTTATCTTCCAAATTTTAAGCTAAGGTAACTTAGGGGAGAATTAAAGTGAATATCTAAACTCAGTTAAGCTTTTGAAGGCTTAACTGAGTAGAAGCAAACTTATGTAGTATTAAAGAGCTTATGAGTAGATCATGATCAAATTAAACAACATTGCATTAAGAAATAAACTTGAATTAAAACACGAATTTAAATGAAAGCTGACTTTTATTGAAAATTGACAGATTACAATGCTTTGGAAAGTAAATTACATGAAATTTAACCTATAAGCTACTGAAAAGCTACAAATTACTACAAGCTTAACCTAAAATCCTACACTCTCCCTCTCTGTGATTTGCTCTGCTATTTATAGTGATGAGAGGAACGTTCTAGCGATAAGAGGAGCGTCCTCATCTTTAATCCAAGCTATCTATTCCAAACCGCCTCTCAATCATTGATCTTAGCCCTTGATTTTCTTCCACATATCATTACCCAATCGTTGGCTTTGGGATTGCCAACCTGGCAGGTTGCTTGTCAGATGTGTCAGGGATAAGGTTTCTAGAAGATGAACGTGTGTATGGGTGAGAGAGATTTACCCTGCTTATGTTGTGGAGGAAATGGGAGGGAAAATGGGTTAAGGAAGGTAAACAGTACTTTTAATTTTATAATTGTGTTGACCCGCGTTGACCAAATGTTTATAACTTCTGTCTTGGACTTGGGCTTGGAATTTGGATTTTGTGCCAGGATCAGGTATAACTTCTGTCTTGGACTTGGGCTTGGAATTTGGATTATATAAGTGAATTAGGCTTATATTTAGTGTAGTATATGTCTTAGTGGGCTGACCTGGCCCACTAAAATGGGTACGGGTTGGCCCACTAAAGATATATACGCCTTCTGCTTCGATTTTTCGCGCTCAATCCATTCCCGTGCTTGGTTTTGTCTGTATTGCTTCGTTTTTGTCCTTTTTGTTGAACATCCGTTACATGCGAGACACAATTGACAAAACACACATATATACTGTATTTTTCATGTATTTTTGGTCTATTAAGCTTATTTTAGTAAGGTAAAATGATATGTGATTAAACACATATCACTCAAGAATCTCATTCTCAACTTATTCCTTGATGAAGTGGTATTGAATTGAAATGTGCTTGGTCCTTGAGTGTTGAATAGTGTTGCAAGACAAGGCAATAAAGCTCTTGGAGTCGCAGTCCAACGGGATCTTGTTATAATCAAATCTATAGTCAGTTAACTGTGACCGCATCCATAGGATCTGTGCACTGTAACCAGACAAGGAGACATTGTGACAATCGACAATTTTCCAAGTTAATATTTGACTATTAACTTGCCATTTTTCACATTGAACATTTACATGTTTACATTAACTCATAACCGGGAGGCTATCCCGCGTGTTTTAGCAAAAACCTCTTCGGAGGCATTCTGACTTTAGACTAAGTGTAGTCTACTCATAACAAGCGTGTTATGGCTTTACAGGCATATTTTTATATGTCGCGCGTTATTTTGCGAGTTACGTAAAATAAATTCATATTGCATTTGCATGCATGAATTCATATATTTTCTCTCTAACTAAAATATCTAAGACATTTATAGAGTTATAAAAATTCAAATTTTGAAAAACACCTTGTCCCGCTCCCTCCCTTTGCTTAGTTGAAACACCGCAACACACCCACATGGGTATGTTTTTGGTAATCTTGCATTTGTACTAATGGTCTCCTTAATCCTTCACCACCACTAGTCCTTTCCTCTATATTCTCTTAACTATGCTTCTTTTTCTTTTTCTAGTGTTGGATTTGAACCACATGCATGTTCCTAACTTTCTATAATTTCATTTCACCTAGCCATTTGATCATTTCATTCACACACATAAAAACACATAGAAAATTTTCTCTTTTTCTCTCCTCTCCTCTCTTTGGTTTGAACGACACGACATCACCATCAAGAGTGTTCATTTTTCTTTGATCTTTAAGATTCGGGTTAATATTCATACTAGAGGTGTTTGGTTGATTCATCTGGGTTGTTTTTAGAGTGATTTGGTTTATCTTTTCCATTTACTTTTCTTCATTCTTATAAGTAAAGCATCTCTTTTTAATTTTCACATCACTTTTATGCATTTATTTATCACTACAACTTTGTTTTATAAAAAGCTACAAACTTTATTTTATAAAAGCTACATATTTTTGTTTTATAAAGTTATAAACTTTTATTTTTTTAAAAGCTACATACTTTTGTTTTATAAAGCTACAAACTTTCATTTTATAAAAAGCCACGTACTTTTGTTTTATAAAGCTACAAACTTTCATTTATAAAAAGCTACATACTTTTGTTTTATAAAGCTACATACTTTTTATATAAAAACTACATGTAAAAGTCTACTTGACCCCGTAAACGTTGCGTATAAATTTATGCTATTGAAAGTCGTTAGTTTAGGTTAGAAAAGTGAGATTGGATTTATTGGCGAAATAAAGCGGTATTGTATAGTTTAAATAGTTGCTGTTAGGATTTGTTTATGGCGTGTTTTGGACAGTAGGAGTCGGGTTTTGCAACATTTTGGATGATGACTGTCGAAGGAATCATCATACACATGTGTATATCTTATATCAATTGAAACTGCTTACTTAGCATCATTACCCGTGATTGCATAAGCAATACTTTGTGAGAAGATGTCAAAAAGCACTCTCTCTACAATTCTCTCTTGATCAACCCAATCCAAATCCCCTTATCTATTCTGTCGGCTAATATTGCTGACCACTTATGGAGACAACCTGATATGACGAACCTAAGACTGAAGCAAAAAACTCTGAATCTTCAATCTTAACAAAGTAACATCATACAAAAACTCCATAGTCATTAATACCCAATACTAGCCTTTAAGAGTGAATATGAATTTTTTATAAGGATCGTTAAAGTGTGATGTATTGTGTTTGATTTGTTATAGTAATCGTTGTTGTGATATGAATTGTTTTGCTTACAACTTTCTGGTTTGCTTCTTTCTGGTTCGCTTCTTTTAGGTTCACCTCTTTCTTGGTTTGCTTCTTTCTGGTTCGCTTCTTTCCTGGTTTTCATCTTTCCTGGTCTCATCTTTCCAGGTTCTCATCTTTATAGTTTCTCATCTTTCCTGGTTCTCATGTTTCTATTTCACATCTTTCAAACCTCATTCACATTTTTCATGAGATAAACATGGTTCGCATGTTTCGACTCTCTAGTTCTCAACTTTCAAAGTAGGTTTGCTACTTTTGAAGTTTTCTTGCTTCTCTTCTTTCAAACTTGGTTCACTAGTTTCAAAGCTAGTTCTCTTCTTTCAAACTTGGTTCACATGTTTCAAACCAACGAACTAAAAAAATCACATAAACAATAAGGTAAATCCATAAAGATCCAACCTTTTACAAAAATCTTGTTCTAAACACATTTAGATTTCATAAAAACATAAACTTGAAGTGATTTCGTCCATAAAAAAAATATTTATGCTTTTTGACTAAAAAATATGTCGTGGAGGTTTTAGAACACGATCTAAAATCAACCAAACTTCAATATTTCCTTTTGATATACATTAAACATGATAAAACACGAGGAAAGCTTGAAGCTTTTTATAGAAAAACACACACACAAGATCAAGCCGTGGGATTTGAAGGAGATAAGCACAAAAATAAGCAAAAATAATCCCAATAAGCCACAAAAAAACAAACACAAAACACCCCCCCTAAGGTTCTCTGATACCAATTGTAACAAGTATCAAAACCACCTTAGGGGGGGGGGACAGGATTGATCAAAGTATAACAATGTAAGCATATTTTTAGAGAGAGAAAGTATAGAGAGGGTGGAGAAAATGTCTTTTATTAAAATGTTACAAATAACTACACATTATTCCACACCCCCATAGAGAATCATGGGGGGTATTTATAGCCCTTACATATACTATCTATCCCATATTTACATTATTAGTCCATGTGTATAACGCATGATCTATAGCTAGTCTAATTCACATGTTAGACGCCAACTTTACAAAATAGTAATTCTAACACATTCCTTATAAAAACCAAATATTTTTTTCATCACATAATTCACTCCTCTTCTTTTATCCTCATCATTCCTAATGTAGACCGATTGCTTGTGCTCTTTTTCCATATTAGACAATGATCGAAATTGCTCTATCTTATGGGGCATTTGGTAAGCAACTTCAACAACTCCATTTGTAAAATTTACTATCCAAAATGATGAATCATAAGTCATATTAAATACTTCTACAAACAGATTTCCTAACACTACATGTGACATACAAGGGTCTATAACTGAGCTAATATCTTCCACAATCAAGAAATCCGTAATGTAAGTGAAGTTTCCTACAAAGATATGCATCCCTCTAATTCTTCCCATCAAATTACTTATTCTTCTAAGGTCCTCGAGATCAACCCTAGGTTCTAATTGTCTTTTCATAATCCAATTGTAATGCATATGAGACATGATATTCAGGGGAGAATTGAGATTTATGTAAGGCTTCCACACATGTATGTGCCATATGTATGCAAGAATTTTAAGGTTATGAAAGATTTTCTTCCTACCTTCCCTCCTTCCTGCCTTCCTTTCCTTGCCTCCCCTACCCCTCCCCTCTCCAATTCCCCTTCCATCCTACCGTTTTCCTTTCCCTTCCTTCCCCTTCCATCCTCCTTCCCCCTTTCCTTCCTTCCACCTCCTCCTGGCCTACTATATCGACATCTCTATAGAAAGGTGGACTATAGGGTCACGCAATAGGTACTACGATAGGCTAATTTCATCGCTAGTTAGGAATTTTAAATCAAAAGTACCTCGACACCTAATTCCTCTACTCTTCCCTACATCTTTTCTTCTTCCTCTTCTTCTATTTCTTCCTTTCTAACATCTCCAATCTCATACTCCTTGAATAATTCAAAAAATCCTACATCTCTTTCTAAGCAAGAAGGTTCTCTTTCAAGAGATGGGGTGGCTAGGTTTAAGGATTCGAGGAGTGTGTAGAACTCTTAAATCTTCCTATTCAACAATGAGTTGGGTGATTCGGGTGGTGATGATGGATTCACGTTATCCATAGTGAAAAATGGAATAATAAATGAAAATTACAAAACAAACACACAAAGAAAATATAGACTAAAAGAAAGCTAACCTAAAAAGAAAATAAAAATCTCACTTGATAGGAATCTAATGAGTAGACCTAAGCTAGATAGAATCTAAAACCTAGACTATTCCCTGGCAGTAGGCCAAAATCTTGATGTGGCGGGTTGCACCACAAAAGTTTTACAACCCTCCTATCGTTTTATAGGGGAAAAGTGAGGTAGTATACAGCAAGACTCAAGGGATTGATCGTTCTGTAGGAGAATAGTGAGGTAGGTTCGAATCGTAAGTCATTAAGATCTAAGGGTTGAGGAAGAGTATTTTTGTGTTTTTATGTTTTTTAGAAAGCAAGTAAATCTCAAGTTTTGAAGGGGTTTTTAATTAAACTACTAACTACTCCTAAATGCAAGAAATGTAAATTGGTGTGAAACTCGTATAGGTAAACAAACGTGTTCACTTAATCATGCACTACTTCCTAGTTGATCTCTCTGGCCGATTGCCCATCACCCTCGTTAGTGTAAAGTATTCCCTTTTTCCTATTACGAATTGGGTAGTTTCGCGTCTACGTGATCACCTAAGCAGGCAGCTCCGAATGCGCTTTTCCCACCCAATTGTTAAACCACGCGCAATAAATACTTAAGAAGGATTTTACCTAAAGACAATCTAACAGACGTCTATGCTAATGTAATTTCTTATTGCTAGTTTTCTAGAGCCTAACATGCACACCACTAACAAGAAGCAATAAAATTAAAGTTCACAACAAGGTTTCATTTAATCATAAGAAAACACTAATTAATTTAGCCTAACATGTTAATAGAAAGCGAAGAACAACATAGAATCAAACAACACATATACATATTGAATGATTAAATAGATAGAAAGACTTCACTTTAATTAAACATGTGAGTATGTGAGTACAAGAGGGTTAGAAAACCCTAAAAATCGTCCAAAGTGACTGCATCAAAAGTTCTCTCAAGTTTTCACACGAATTTTGATAATAAAGGGGTTGTTTTATAGATTTTGGGCTCTGACGGCGTCGCTAAAGCTTTGTGACGCCGCCAGCCCGTCGATTCCCTTTAGGGTTTCTTTTGTCGGCTAATCGTGACGCCGTCACTACGTATTGTGACGTCGTCGCTATGCAAATGTGGCGGTGTCAACCACTTTTTGTGACGTCGTCTCCACACACTTAGAAGTTACACTTTGCGTCCAAAAATCCACTTTCTATGCACTTTTGGTGAAGTCGTCAGGATGAGAGTCGCCAGCTTGAAATGTTGCGTTTTTGTCCAGTTTCTTTCCGAATCGAGCCGAAGTCACGTGCTTTTCTTTCAAGTGCTTCCAAAATGCTAATTACATAAAAAGAAATGATTTAGTGCAATAATAAAGTATATTTGCATAATTTTAGGGGTTAAGTGACCTCGATAAAATGTATAAAATGACACTCCTCATCGGAGTGTTAGGAGGTAGTCACAAGAGTAGTTTAACAAGAGGCACGAAATATATTTCACATGACAAAATTATACCTAACGGCTGTGTCTGGCGCTTTAGCACATAGAACAAGTGCGCCACGTATGATGAGTGCCTTACCTTGTATTTATATCAAACTCTTGGCACGTAATGATTCACTTCTTTCCAACACATATTTACCCACTTTTATACAAGTCTTTCAAACACTTAACCTCGATTATTATTACTGAAAGCAAACAACTAACATGACTAGGGCCGTCCTAAAATTATTAAATTTTTTTGAGGCCCTGAGCGAAATTAGTCTTTCAAAAAACTTTTCGAGAGGAATGTTATATATAAAGTGTCATCGTTTATTAAATATAATGTAAATAGTAATCTAAACATTTAACATATTACAAATTTTAAGACCTTTAAATTTTTTGGAGCCCTGAGCGGTCATCCACCTTACAAACCCTCAAAGACGGCTCTGAACATGACAAGAAAATCATATAAGCTTGTTCTTCTTTTCGTGTGTTATCCCAAGAGAATTTTTATTTATATAATAACTTGAATATCTTTTCATTAAACACCCATTGAGTCTAAACAATGTATTGGGAACATTAAATAAACCTGACTCGTGTTATATTGTGAATCTATATTGTGAATCACTTGTGTGTTGCGTCAACCTAGTGAGTTTTATAAAGTTTACTCCGAGTGTGGACAAGCAAAGTGACTGAATCTTGTACCAAGCGTGGTCAAACAAATATATTTTGTCATCCAACTTTGGATATTTTACATGTGTCTTGAACCTAGTTCCAAGTGTAGAAAGGTTCTACATATTAGTAAGTCTTGTTCCTTATTATTATAGTCTTGAAATGTGAAATGATTCATTTCATTGATCAAACTCAAGTGTTACAAATGAAAGAAACATGGTATTTTTATCCGAGATACAAAACTAGAAATGACGGGGAAAAACAGTTACACTACTTTACACAATTGACTTTCGTTGACTAAGCTACAAAACTAAACTACTTAAATTACACTATAAGTTGCTGCAATCCTTCAAGCTTTTAATGTGGTGCGAGTACGGTGATGAAACTGTGACCATGTCAACACTATGTCCATACCCCCTCCCCCCCGGGGGAAGTTGGCAGTGTATATGGATCACACATGCCAAACTTGGATATACATGAGTGAATGAGGACATGCTTAGTCCTTTTGTGAGAACATTTGCTGCTTGGTGATTAAAAGGAATGAAAGTAGGAAGTAATATACCAGCTTTGATCTTGTCTCTGACAAAGTGACAATCAATCTCTATGTGTTTGGTTCTAGCAAGTAGCACCAGATTAGAAGCTAAGGTAATGAAGGATTGGTTGTCACACATTATAAGAACAGGTTTGGTGATGGGTACTTGCAGATCCATAAGTAGACCTTGTAGCCAAGTGATTTCACAAGTACAATCTGTTAGAGCTCTATATTTTGCTTCAATAGAACATCTAGATGCAATTGATTGCTTCTTTATTTTCCATGAGATTAAGCATGAGCCCAAGAAGATTCAAAGTCCTGTGATAGATCTCCTTGTGATGGAACAATTTGCGTAGTCCTTGTCACAATAGGCTTTTAGCTGTAGAGATGAATGAGTAGGAAAGTGTAGACCTTGGCCTGGACATAACTTCATGTACCTGAGTACCTTTATCAAATAATCAAAGTGAGATGTTCTTGGTTAATGACTGAATTGACTTAGGCAATGTGCATCATAAGAGAGATCTGGTCTTGTGATTGTGAGGTAGAGAAGTTTACCAAATAGAGCTCCATATAGGGAATCATCAGGTAGAGGATCACCATCAGTGTCATTTAGCTTGATGTTTGGGTCAGTAGGTATGTGAGATTGTTTGATACCAATAACACCAGCTGTGTGTAAGAGCTCAAGTGCATACTTCCTTTGAGTCATTGTGATGCCAGTTCTGTTCCTGGGAAACTCAATGCCTAAGTAGTAGTTGAGATTTCCTAGGACCTTAATACTGAACTTTGAATCCAAGTATTGTTTGAAGTAATGAATGAGAGTACCATTGTTGCCAGCAAGAAGGATATCATCAACATAGATTAACATAGCCAAAATCATTACCTTTCTTGTAAGTGAGTAAGGATGTGTCTGCATAACTCTGCTTAAAGCCCAGTGTAATTAGAAAGGTAGTGAGCTTTGTAAACCATTGCGTGTTTGCTTGTTTCAAACCATAGAGAGATTGTTAAAGTTTGCAAACTGGATTAGGAATTGAAGAATTGGGCTTGTATACCTCTTTATGTAAGTCTCCCTGTAGGAAAGCATTGTTGATATCTAGTTGAGCAATGTGTCAGTTATGGTGAACATCTGTAGCAAGAAAAATTCTTACAAGATTTGTTAACCTTATGTTTTTATGAAGTGGTGGTCATTATGTATTAACGAACCTTGTAATAGTATAGAAAAATAGCTATGAGATTCCGAAGCAAATATTACACTAGTTTTGGGAAAACATCCCACATCGGTCCAAGAGGGTAAGTGTTAGGAGGGCTTTGGGCTATAAAAGGAACCCTCCCCCTCATTCTTAAAGGTGGGCTAGAATTATGATTTTGTAAGTTAGAGAGCAAGAGCGTATTTGTATTGTTTACCAAGCTTAAAAAGAAACACCTTTTTTCTTATTTAACTTATTTTAATCACATCTTGTTCCTCGTCTTATTCCTTTAGCTTATTAAATGTGTGGTAATGACGTAAAGTTAGTCTTACAAGTGGTATCAATCGCTCAGGATAGACAAAAGGGGTAGTTCGTGGCTTATTATGTGGCTTATTCAGCTTATTCTTGCTAATTTTTGTTCCAAAGCTTCACGCTCACATATACAACATAAAAATGCATAAGTTTTGCTTTTCAAACGCGAATATGACTTAAAAAGTTGTGTGTTTTTGTTGTAAAACGTATTTTTAAACGCATCTATAACAACAAGCTTTTAATTTTTGTATTCAAAATCGTACCTTTTAGATTTTTGTAGCGTTTTTTGGTTTAAAAAATTGGTGTGCGAATTTGGTTTTTAAGGACAAAAAAGGACGATATGGTAGCTTATTTTAGGAAAGTACATGCGATTTTAAACTTGTGAGTTATGTTGCGGCTTTAAACTTGTGCGAGTTTAGACAAAGCTTATACGAATTCACCTGTGGTTTTGAGCGAGTACATCGAGCGACAACAAGCTTATTCGAATTGGTGTGTGAGTATAATCTTGTGATTAAAGAATTTGTGCGAGTTGTTATGCGAGTATACATGTGAGTATACGTTTCCAGTTTATGTGAGTTACTGTATGCGAATACAGTCTTGCGTGTTTGTGTTGTACGACTTCACAGTTTTATGCGAGTTTGAGATCATGCGAGTTCACGAGTTCATGTGAGTTAAGGTTATGCAAATTCACAGGATCGTGCGAGTTCTCATTCAAGCGACTTCAGCTTTGAATATGCGAGTTAAGATTATGCGAGTACAATTTAGGCGTATGCGAGTTTGAATAAAACTAAGTGCAGATTTCATGCGAGTATAATTTCTCATTTGATGCGAGTTTACATGCAAGTTCAATTCCTGCTACAGAAGTTTATGCGAGTTTAAGAAACGGATTCAAAACATTTTTGGGTTTTCACTTGCTAAATTCAAACCTTAGGTTCGTTATCCACTTTCTTACCTTTAACTTCAAAGTTACTCACACCGTTAGTCCATCGTTATCCAAAACTTAAGAACCATTAACTTTTGAACTCACATCCCTTAACAAACAAACTCATTTCACTGTTAGTCCTTTGTTAGCAAGAAACCAAACAATCGTTAACAAGCATTCAAATTACAACAACCACAAAACTACAACACATATCTTTATCTATTAAAGATCCTAATTACACACTTTGCAATGTCGACAGAACAAGATATCTATGTTTTTGGTTTGGAAAACTGTCCTCCTATGCTTAAGAAAGACAACTACATTCCATGGTTAAGTCGTCTTCTTCGTTATGCCAATAGAAAATCCAATGGGAAATTGCAAGTGAAATCCATTCTTGAGGGTCCGTACCAATACAAAATGATTGACAAACATAGTGACCCAAATCGTATACCTCATGTACTTCTTTCTTCTCACTAACAGACTGATGATGAACTCTTTGCAGATGAAGCAAAGCAAGTTGAGGCTGATGATCAAGCTATTAGAACTATTCTTATGGGTCTTTCTAAAGACATTTATGCTGTAGTAGACATTTGTAATAGTGGAAAGGATATTTTGTTACGTGTTTATCAAATGATGAGAGGTACAGACATGGGTGTTCAGGAGAAGGAAGCAAAATTGCTCAATGAGTTAAAAAGGTTTACTTATGTTGAAGGGGAATCGATTGAATCTACTATTATTGTTTCGAGATGTTAATGAATGATCTAGACATAAACCAACTGACTCCAATGAACATTGCATGCAATCTCAAGTTTCTTGACAAACTCTAGCCAGAATGGAAACGTTATGTCAGATTTGTCCATCAAACAAGAAAAATGCATGAAGTGGACTACAACCAGTTGTATGATTACTTGAAACAAAATCAAGAGGAGGTAAACGAGTTCAAAGCAAGATGACTTGCAATAACACATGATCCTTTCGCACTTATGGCAAAAAATCAGTCTCCTTACTCATATCTAGTGTTTACACCAGATCAAGCATCCAACATT
>BQNB010110766.1:0-20149 GCA_026074375.1 Tanacetum coccineum | reverse complement strand
TAATTTAAACTTGTAGGTGTATGTAAATATGAATTCGGTTTTAAAAGTGAGGTGAGTGAGTATTTAAGAGATTTTTGAGTATTAGGAGTATTAGTGATTACTTGTTGAAGTCTAAATGGTTTGCCATGCATGCAAAACCATAGTTTTATTATGTTACGTAAACGTTTTACGTAACCAATAAAAATAAAAAGCATAAAGTTATAAATTATCATCCTAATAACTTTATAACACTTACTTGACATAAACATTTACTTGTTTGATGCCCGTTTACGTTAAACGGTCATTTTTAGTTTACGCGATTTAGCTTAACGGTAAAAATTAAAAGTAAACGCCTAAAAGCCTGAAAATAAATAATTGAATAATTGAAGTCGTAAATGACCTAAAAATGTGAAATGTTACAGTCTCCTCCCGTTAGAAGAGCCTTGTCCCCAAGGCTCAAGTCGCAACACTTGATGAAGGTACGGGTTTAGTGAAGAGGCGCGGATACTTCTTTTGAAATTGGTCTTCACGTTCCTATGTGAACTCAGGACCTCTCCTCTAGTTCTATCGAACCTTGACAATTGGGATACAGATTTGCTTCAACCGTTTAACCTCTCAATCCATGATCTCTACGGGTTCCTCCATAAAACGGAGCTTGTCATCAACATGAAGTCCTTCCAATGGAACGGCTAATGGTTCGTCGGAATAACATTTCTTCAGGTTGGGTACATGAAATGTATTGTGAACCCTGCTCAACTCTTGAGGAAGCTCAAGCTTGTAAGAAATGGATCTAACCTTTTCCAGCACCTTAAAGGGTCCAACATATCTAGGGTTCAACTTTCCCTGTTTGCCAAAACATACGACCCCTTTCCAAGGTGAAGCTTTGAGCATAACTCTATCCCCAACATAAAACTCCATCGGCTTATGCTTTAAATCAGCGTAACTCTTTTGTCGATCGTGGGCGGCTTGCATTCTTTGCTTGATCTGAATGACCTTTTCAGTTGTCTCTTAGACTATTTCTAGACCGGTGAGTTAAACTTGTCCAACCTCGGCCCAACAAACAGGTGAACGACACTTTCGACCGTAAAGTGCTTCAAACGGTGCAGCCTTGATGCTAGTGTGATGACTATTGTTGTAAGAAAACTCAACTAGTGGCAAATGTTTAACCTAACCATTTCCAAAGTCGATCAGACAAGCTCGTAGCATATCCTCGAGAGTTTGGATAGTTCTCTCGCTTTGTCCATCAGTTTGTGGATGGTACGCAATACTCATATCCAAATTAGTACCCAAAGCCTTCTGAAGTGACCTCTAGAAATTTGATGCGAATCTAGGGTCACGATCACAAATGATCGAGACAGGTATTCCATGCCTTGTGACTACCTCCTTTAGGTACATCCTTGCCAACTTCTCCATGGGGTCAGTTTCCCTCATTGGTACGAAGATTGCAGACTTCGTAAGTCGGTCAACAATCACCCAAATGGTGTCATAGCCTTGCGATGACTTAGGAAGCTTTGTGATAAAATCCATTGTGATGTTATCCCACTTCCATTGGGGTATCTCGGGTTGTACCAACAAACCCGATGGCCTTTGGTGTTCGGCCTTGACCCTAGCACATGTCAAACATTTGCTAACATAGGTGGCGATGTCGGCTTTCATATTGGGCCACCAATATAGCTTCTTCATGTCTTGGTACATCTTGTCGGAACCCGGATGGATGGAGTATTTTGATTTGTGGGACTCGTGCATGATCACAGTCCTCAAGTCACCATAACATGGCAACCAACTCCTGCCGTTTAAGCATAGGGTTCCGTCGGCGCGGGGTTCCAACTTTTCCTTTGGTATATCCTTCCTGATCATACCACCACCTTTCGTTTGAGATTCCTCGGTTTTTGTGCTCTTCGGGTTGAGCTTTCAAGATTTGTTTGGGAAGGTCCAAACCAATAGTCATCACCAAGGCTCGAACTCTTAATGGTTTAATTCGCTCTTTCCTGCTCAAAGCATCAGCAACAACATTCGCTTTTCCCGGGTGATAACAAATCTCACAATCATAATTGCTGAGCAACTCTAACCAACGACGTTGCCTTATATTCAACTCCTTTTGGTCAAGTATGTGTTGTAGACTCTTATGATCTGTAAACACCGTACACTTGGTCCCATACAATAGTGGCTCTATCTTTAGACGCGGAAAACCACGGCACCAATTCTAAATCATGAGTGTAAAAATCTCTCTCATGAATCTTCAATGTCTGGTGCGTAGCTATCCACCTTTCATTTTTGCATCAATACCGCACCCAATCCTTTATGCAATGCATCGCAATAAACAATGGAGTTCTCAGCTCCTTGAGGGAGAGCTAAGATAGGTGCGCTACACAACTTATTTTTCAATGTCTTGGAAAGCTGCTTCTTGCTTGTCACCCCATTCAAAGGCGACTTTCTTCTGAGTGAGTTTGGTCATTGGCTTAGCGATTTTTGAAAATCTTTCAATGAATCTTCAGTAGTATCCAGCAAGACCTAAAGATTGACGTATCTTTGTTGGAGTCTTAGAAAATGCCCAATCTTTTATGGATTTGATCTTGGCGGGATCCACGTGAATGCCTTGACTTTCAATCACGTGGCCGAGAAATTATACTTTCGGAATCCAAAATTTACATTTAGAGAATTTAGCATACGATTCTTCTTTCTTAAGTAATTCCAGAATGGATTTTGTCAATATAGACAATCACAAAGTTTTATAAATATGGTTTCCACACCGATTCATGAGATTCATAAATACCGCCGATGCGTTCGTCAAACCAAATAGCGTAACTTGGAACTTGTAATGACCATACCGAGTTCTGAATGCCGTATTTAGAATATCCTCTTCATGTACTCGAAGCTGATGATAACCAGATCGAAAGTCTAACTTAGAACAAACACTGGATCCTTGTAGTTGATCAAATTAATCGTCGATCCTTGGGAGTGGATAATGATTCCTTACCGTCGGCTTGTTTAATTCTCAATAGTCGATGCACATTCAAAATGATCTGTCCTTATTTTCGATAACAAGACCGGAGCTCCTCTAGGTGAGGAATTGGGTCTTATGAAGCCCTTGTTGGAAATTTCCTTTAGTTGATTTAACAATTCTTTCATCTCGGATGGTGCTAATTGATAAAGGAGCGCATGTTTAGGTGCCAACACTAGGTATCAAATCGATTCGAATTTTCCATTGTCGGGCTGTGGGAATAACTGGCAGTCTCAGGAAATACTTTGAGAAAATCTCGAATGATTGGTACGTCTTCAAGTCGCTTCTCCTTCGAATTGTCTTAGGCCTCCTTTATGGTAATATGTTCAAAAAGACATGGTATCCTTTTAGCAAGTACCTTTGGGTTTTGGTACACGTGCTGAGTTTAGTTCTGGACCGTGTCCAGTTTGTTGCTTCTGTCACACAACAATTTAATGTTTCATTTACAGGGATACGAACGTCTTCTTGGCATAACTATCACGGCATGATTACTTCGACACCAATCCATCCAATTATGACGTCAAAAACGACCAGTTCTACGGGCATAGTTCGATGTTGAATGGTATGATGTAGTGGAATTTTATAAGTGGCGAGAATTTGATAGTGATTTGTTCTTACGGGACCTAGTGATGTGTCTGGGCTTTTGGCTTAGGAATTTGCTATAAGATGTGTTACTTTGGAGTAAAGGTTGCTCAAGTGGTATAGTTACTATTTCGATTTCTGAAGTTAAACGCGTTTTTCGAATACACACAAATACTTTATTTTTCAAGGATGTAGTAAATTGATTTATTGACAAATGTTACATGGCTGACTACTCTCGTATGGCATAGTCCTCCCTGAATTCTTAATTGGTGAAAGGCTATGTTTATTTGATGGGCTAACGATGGATGATTATTTTCGATAAAATTGTGTTTTGTATAAGAAGTATCAATGAGTTTATAAAGATGAACAAAATGTTTCACAAGGTGGATGCAAGGTTGTTGATTAGGATGACATTAAACATGGTTTGCGAGAAATCGTATGATGGTTTTAAAGACGATAGCTTAATGAAATATGAGTTGATAATTAAAAATATTTTATGTGATGGGGAAATTAGTTTTCATAGGTAAGAACAAGATTCTTCATAAAGTGTTGTAACGTAGTTTTTTAAGATGATTGCAAAATAGTATATAAGATGTCAAGAAGGTAATTTATAAGGTATTTGTGAAATAATTGAGAATAGTTTATAATATGTTAGTTTATTGAACGATTGGTAAGATAATTTGTCAATGATAGTAAGATGGTTTATAAAATGATAGTTTTATCAATCGTTAGTAGGTAGTTTTTGTTAATGACATCGACTTTGTTTTATGAGAAACTACTAATATTCTTCTAGTGGTGGGTATCAAAATAAACTTGAAGAATTCACATGTCTGTTCTTAATGTATTAGTAAGGAGTATTTTGTTGTGATAACAAATTATTTACAGAATCTTTACAAATAGTTTTTTAATTTTACCATGATCAGTTTATGTGTGGAAACGAAATAGTTTATTGATGTGACAGTGATATCGTTTCATAAAATTCATAATGTTTTTAGTACAGCGGTTTGCATGGATAATAGAGGGTGAAATAAAATTGACGAAGTTTTCATAAACCATAAATTTGATTGATAATTGGGTTCATTGGTCTTCTTCCCACCAAAACACTACATGTTTTCTTAATACTAAAAATCTCCAATACAAGCTAGTACATAAATCATGAAGCAAGATATATATGAGTGCCGTTCGAACTGACTGGTCGCGAGCTCCTTGAGTTTCCTAAAGTCCTCTCGGTCCTGACGCTGGGACTCTTGAACCACAGCCAACTGCTACTCAATCTTAACACGAGCCTGTCTCTCACGGTTACGAATAATCAATCTTCTCGATTGCCTCTGTAGTATTAATTCCTAGCACGCATGAAGCATTTTCTGCCTCAGCAATGTCTTGCCCTATATCTCAGAGCCGTCAGCTACTCTCCTGAATAGGTACTCCTATATAATGTTGTATGCATCGTATTAGCCTCCCGTCGTTGGCTTGTGTCCTTATAATGGCCTCTACAGGAAACGCAACTGCAGCGACAAGCTCTGGGTGAATGACATCTACCCAGATATCGATCGGGTCCCCAAGATTCTCCTCAGTAGAGACAGGAATAGTAGGAGGCAGGTTCATTAACCTACCAAGCAAAAGTTTTATATAAATCGTTTTAATATGAAACCATGCAAGATGCGTGCTCTATGAAAGGTAACACACGATGTCCGATGATGCATGGTGGTTGAATATGCAACATGGCGTGATGAGAATGCGGAATGCGCGAAATGGATGCATCTTGTAATGAATGGACGATGTATGAATGATTTGTGGTTACATGATTGATGGTTGAATGAATGTTGTTATATTCATTAGATAGATTTAATTGTTTAGGACATACGAGTTTATTGTATTACTTTATCTTTAAGATGTTCTAGAATTTATTATAATAATCTTCTTATATAAATATGTTGTATAATTAACGTCAAGGTAGTGTAACTACTAATATAATATATATATATATATATTTATATATATTATTTATTTATAAATTTTATATATGTATTATATATATATTTATATATATATAATAAGAACAATTATATAATATTTTATATAACGTATGTGAACCATGCATCATCTAGTATACCTAACTAATGCAACAAGTAATGTATGAATGAATGGCCCATGAAAATCCCTTTGTATGATGCAATGTTTGAAAACGGTTATAGTCCAAGTAAAAATATTTGACTTGGTTCTCTATAACCTTGGCTCTAGTACCAATCTTTAACACCCCTAAAACTGTGTCGCAGCAGAAATATGTTCGGGGCGTTACTTCATAATACAATAGCACAAGATACAAGAGAATGACCTCTAAATGTGTCGTTTGAAAAGTAATCTCGTTGATTTCTTTGAAATTGATATAACATTTCTCCCATAATTGCATCATAATGAAAAGCTTTAAAATAACCCCGAGATTTGATCATTTATATGTAAGTATAAATCCATAAATGAAATCTTGTCAATTTTTGACTCCATTGCACATCAAGTAAGCCAAGCATCTAATTCACCTGAGAAAAACATGCTTAAAAGTGTCAACATTAAAGTTGGTGAATTCATAAAGTTTTGTAAGTATAAATGTAAATGTTAGAATCCAAAGATTTATAAAGTATGTATGACCATTTCAATCCTTATAATATTCGCCAAAAATGTAAGAGTAAATGTAGAATCGAAGAGTTTAGTGTTTATTGCTTCGCGCAATATATGAAAAGTGTTCATGAAATTAGTAATGTTCAAGATAGTGTATGGACAGTGATAGAGTTGATTTTCCAAAATGTACAGGGTCTACTATATACAGATACAAGTACACATAATAATTTCTACTGCTTGCGCTATGTCAATGATACACTGAAGCTCGCATCTATGTATGCAATTTATTGCAAATAAAGGCCGTGTAGATGTTCAAACCCGTAACATCCAAGTTGTTCGAATGTATGCATTCGTGTTCGTACTGTCGAATAACTAGTGAGAGCTACTCACCCGAACAGGATGTCACAACCCAAATTGATCTTAATAGTTATACACTCGCGCGCCCTCAACCGTCTCGGTAAGAATTTAACAGTTCATGATAATGGGCAATAGTGGGTTTATCTACTTAGGCAAACACGTAAACAGGAAATGATAACTGAAAACACTTGTGTCCAAAAATAAAGTAACCATCATATTCGTAGGAGCTTTGAGTACTTAAATCCATAAGTAGAAAGAGTGTGATATAAATCAAGTAATTAAGTTTGTAATGAGTATGTAAGCAATTTCGTAAACGTGTACGCAAATGAGTATGTAACGAAATATGAAACCAAGTTTGTAATCAACCATGTAATGGTGTTTGTAATGAGTTACAAAATCAAGTATGTAAACCAAGTGTATAGAATAGTATGTAAAAGATATTGTAAATGAATATGTAAACAAGTTGTATTGAGCATGTACTCTCCCCCGAGATTTGTAAAGTAAATGTACAACAAGTGAAATAGGGGCTATAAACTCACAGTAAGTGAATGATTGATTATCTAAATCAGATAAGTGAATGTTTCGGCAATCCGAATGCAAGCTAATTATTTATAGGTCGTATGAGTATAATGTACTTTATATGAATAAAATATCACATGTTATATAGTTACACCACCACCTACTAGTTTTTATTAGATCTTTAACGGTTGAAATAATAATTAAACCGTACTTTGTTAAATAAATGCATATGTACTTGTACCCGTAAAGAAAGTATTATTTTTCATTTACTAATGTATCATTTGTAAAAACATATGATTTAATGTTTTTATTAATTTCATAATGATATTTCATTATAAATAAGAGTTTTATAAAATAATTATAAAAGTAAAAATAGTGCGCGATTTTAAAAACTCTCATATATTATTGTTTTGACTCCATTTTTATACTTTTTATTTTATGTTCCAACGTCCCATTTTTTTTTTTTTTTCGTATTGAGGAAAAATCATATCAAAATTTCTTATTTATAAAAAATTAAAATCTATGATGAACAGTAACATTTATGTTCTTAAAAGATCATAAAAACTGTTTTTAATAATAATTTATATATTACTTATAAAATACATAACTAGTTCATTTTAATTCCAATTTTCTTCGAGTTTATTATGTCTTGGATTCTCTGAAGAGTTCTTGTTATTAAAATATTTTTTTTATAGATCAGTATCTGAGACAGAAAGTATTTTTATATAAAATAACTTTTTAAAATTACTTTTATACGATTAATTAACGGTAAACTAGTTAATGTCATATCTCTTCGTTATAAATCCGTTTTCGTGTTATTTACTTGCTTACGATCCTTGTGAGAGTACTATATTTAATATAATATAAAATGTATGGGTTTTATGTCGAATTAAAACATTAGGTATTAAAATTTAATTAGGGTTTTATGATTAATTAAACAAGTTTTATAATCACTTTTATTTAGAAACTTTGCACCATTCTTTTACCAGTATTATACCAATATCATACATTATGAAGGTCCTCTAAAATTAATAACACGTTTCCAAATGAAATCCATGTCTTGTGAATATTTCACACATCAACTTGTGTAATTAAAACCTTCAACGCCATTAAAATTTGTTTTTCATTCATATAATTTTTTATCATTATATCAAGCATGTACATTTATTTCAAGTATTATTTTTCAATACAATTTGAGTTCGATAATTTAATAATTCATCTAAATACCTCATATATAAACATAAATATATCTAGTGGTGTTTAACATATATAACAAGTAATGTATACTTAAGATAATATATGAATGGAAATGAATACTTTTAGTTAGACCTTAATAGAAATGAGTAGAAATGACGAACACAAGATAGAAACCCAACCAAGTTCCAAATCAAAACCTAATCAAGAAAACCCTAATATATTTTCTTGATTATCCTTGTTAAACCCATATCCAAGTTGTAAATAACCTTGAGTACCTTTGATATACCTAGAATGAACTTGTATGCTTGGAATACTTGATAAAAATTATATGATAAATATGGAAACCCTAATAAAAATCTTTGGGCGTGGCCTTCAATGGGAGGAAAGAGAGGATTTGTGTTTGATTATATGTAAAAATGATAAGTGTATGTGATATTTACTTTATGCTCTCTATTATAATGCATGTATTCATGAAATACCATCTTGCAATACCATATGTTTAGGAGTTTTTTAGGGTACAAGCTTGTAAGGTTGATGTGCCAATTTCTAGTAATGTGTGATTAAGGTACTAGTGTGTAAGGTTTATCACATGCAAAGATAAGAGTTAGTGGGTATTTTGTATTTATTTCTTGTAGGTCCGGCCATATGTAGATCATAAGTGTAAAAATGATTATATTTTGTGTATTAGGCATAAATGTGGGTATTTGTTTGAGTATAGATAGGTATGGGTGCTTCCAGGTATGTCCGAATGTAATTTATTGCGAAACGTAAGTGTTTTACGTAACCAACAAAAATAAATTATGAAAAGTTATAAATTAAACTCCTAATATTTATATAACACTTGATTGATGTAAACTTTAATTTGTTTGGTATCCGTTTACGTTGAACGTTGATTTTTAGTTTATGCGATTTAACTATACGATGATAAATAAAAGCAACCGCGCAAAACTCTAAAAATAAATAATGGAATAATTGAAGTCGTAAATGACCTAAAAATGCGAAATGTTACACATAGGACTGAATCGGTCTGATTGTGGAGGAGGATCTGTATATGTGACTTTTTTAATCAGTAATAGTGGAATAGATTGCTTGTTCAATTATTATTGTTTTTGAATTGGAAGAGTATGAAAAAAGTTTTGATTTTGAAACGGTGAAGAAAAGGTGAATGCATCAGAGCGTAAAGATGATTTCTAATTATTTATGGAATGGACATTAAAAAAAGTTTGAAACTCCCCCCCCCACCACCTTTTTTGTAGAATTAATGGGTTAACAAAGATAGGAAGAATTAAGTCGTGCAGAGGAAGAATGCCCAGAAGGAAGTAGAGAAGAAACAGATACATTAGATTATTGTACATAAGTCGTTAATTAAGGTAATCCACATCATTACATTAATTGAATTTTTAATGTTTATGCTTTAAAGGGTTGTAAAAAACCTTATTTTATTATAAAGTATAGATAGATAATTTGTTCTGATTGAATTTGACCTGCATAATCAAAAAAGAAAAATATCATTTTTTTGAATTGATGTGATACTTACCTATTTTAGGGTGCAGATAGCATAGAACTTACCGAAGAATCATGAAAATTTATATGATTAAATATGTGTTAGTCATAGGACTGAATCGATTTGATTGTAGAGGAGGATATGTGTATGTGACTTTTTTAATTAGTAACAGTTAGAGGAATAGATTGCTTGTGCAATTATTATTGTTTTTGAATTGGAAGAGTATGAAAGAAATTTTGGTTTTGAAATGGTAAAAAAGAGGTGAATGCATTGGAGCGTAAAGATGATTTCTAATTATTTATGGAATGAACATTGAAAAAAAGTTGAAACATTTTTGTGCAATTAATGGTTACGAAATAGATGTATTGTGTAGTGTAGAGGAAGAATGCCTAGAAGGAGGTAGCGAAGAAACGAGTGCATTGGATTATTGTACATAAGTCATTAATTAAGATAGTCCACATCATTACATTAATTGGATTTTTAATGTTCATGCTTAAAAGGTTATAAAAAACCTTATTTTATTATAGGGTATAGATAAATAATTGTATTAAGATAAAAAAAAATGATAGCATATTCGTTACGACCCAAATCAATTTACTACCCAAATCTTTTACAACCTAGACCTTTGGCTCATATCAATGTTGCAACTATTTTCTTCTCACAAAACCTCCACGCCTCACCTCAACTAAACCTAACCCTACCCATCTTCGAACTTGCAACCACCATCATTGTCGACCCATCAAATTGTAACCGTCGTCTATAAACACCGTCACCTATCTAGCTTTGAACACTAACCACCACTGTACTCCTGAACCTACCAATTGATTTTTTTCATTTTTATTTTGTTTTTAATATGGAATATTTAGTGTTTATATATATAATTTTTAGTTGTTTAGCTTTAAAATATTTAAAAGTATGATATTTCTATATTAATTATTAGATTGAGGATTAGATATGTACCATGAGTAGATGGAGGTTGAAACTGTTTGCTTGATTACATCAAGCTTTACAAATATACTTATTATTATGTTTTAGGTTTGTTGATATATGTTGGGGGATCAAATCTACCCGTTCAAAGTATTTTGTGTTTTATATGACTATTAGTTTATCATATACAGACTATGGAAACAACTAGTAATATAGTCAATTGAAATGAATTGCTTTTGTATCTAAATTGCGTGTTTGTGTTATGATTTATTAGATTCTTGTTTGAACTACATATATATTAGTTCTTGTTATTGTGAGTCTTGAATTCACGTCTGTTTTGAACAATTAAGTATAAGATAGTTATGTAAATGCAAACATAAGTAATTCATTTTCAAACGTATAAATATTTATTGAAATGAATTAAAGAATTAAAAAGTGTTATACATAATTAACTTGTTAAATAACAATAAAAGATACTTTATAACCACGCAAACTTAAACACGGAGTAAAGTTTATGGGTGAACTTATGGGGTATCTCGGATGGAATCAGAACCTATCATAAGTTCAAAAGAGTAAATGCACTACAATAAATAAATAATTAATAAGGTTAGTTAAATGAAAATATATCATACTTGTCACTTTTTGTTATTGTGTGTACTGAACTTTTTTTCTTCTTATTATGTGTACTGAACATTCAAATTTTGATCCTTGTGTGTATTTTGTGAGCATTTTACTCTTATTTTTTCAAATTTTGAAAGGTAAGATGGTCATTTAACATGGCAGAATATTTACAAAATACACATAATGATCAAAATTTGAATGTTCAGTACACACAATAAGAAGAAAATAAGTTTAGTACACACTTTAACAAAAGTGGCAAGTATGATCATTTTCAAGCAATTAACCCTAATTATTTCATTGTGAGTTGCTTTTACCTCATCGTACAACATTCTCGTGTATAGTGAGTACATTGTTGTTCCTTAGTGTGGGTAGTTGAGGGTAGTGTTCATGCATCCAGTAGAAAAAAACATCTTTTATTAAATGCTCTCATTCTTGGAAACCCACAAAATGTGCTTTAGTGAACAATTCTGCCAATTGTTTATGTACTTTTCACCAAAGTAATACGATCAATAAGTAACTTAAATGTAACTTTAAAGATAAATATTTGTAAAAAAAATCAAATATTAAATTTCACAAACCAACTCGATTTTGATTAACACTTTGTCAATGACGTGTATGGTTAATCAATCTTATCTCGTTTACTTAAACTAGCTCGCTTAGGTTTTTAAAGTGAATTCGCTAATTGCCAAATCAGATCCTAATCCATACAATATATAAAGTTCCACCCATATACTATCAACATTGATGTTAGACAAAATTGACATGTAATTTTATAACCAATTCCTTTAAATTTTTTTTGGCCATATGAATTGTTTTAAACCACTAACTCCTCTAATATATTACTATATAATCCAACATTCATATCATTAACAAACGGAACTTTATTATTCTTATCACTTTCTTACTTTAGAATTCTTTTTTTAAATACTTCTTTCATGTAAATCAAGAGCAAATATTTTTTATGGATACCCTCTTTAAGACATATGTACTACGAAAAAACAAGAACCTATGGGTTGGGCTTCGGCTAAGATTATGTTTCTTGTTTTTGTTACTTTCAGTTAAAGGTCCTATGAGTTCTCGGTTAAATGAAATGGGTTAAAGGACCATGAACTTAGGTAGGTGTTAAAGGGAATGAGGGTTGGTTAAGAGGCAGTAAGAGAATATATCCCCAAGTTATTGATAAGTAAGATGTACCCCGCCTCTGACTTACAAAACAACAACCTATCGTCTGGCCGGGTCAGATGTCAGATGTGGTCCATATGTTTTTGGCAAATACAGTAGATTAATCTTTACAAGAAAGTGCGCTTAGCACACGACTTATGAGACTTATTGATAAAGTTGGTTAAAAAGCAATTTGACAAGGTTTGTACCAAGTTTAAAAAAGAATAGCTAGTATAAATAATTGGTGAAACATCAAAAAACTCGATGGAAATACTGTACAAAAGCATTGAGGTTCAAAAAAAGTTGTGTTCAAGCAACTTGGTCATGGTGTTAAAACAAGAATCCATAGAGTACATGTTCAAAGTGTTTGGTTTGACGTGGAACGCAGGCAACTCAAGGGAATCGTGAAGCTAAGGTTTTGTAGGTTAGTAACGATGATGTTGTAGTGGCTTAAAGACGGTTAGTGGACAAACAACTTGAAGTAAAGTAAAAAAAAAGGTTCTGTTTGGTAAAAGGAGAAGGGAAGGATACCCTTGGTATAAAGGTGGGGGCAAACATTATGATAACCATAGTACCTGGTCAAAAGGGTGCATTGGGTAATGTTGTTGAAAGGAAGAAAGTGAATGAGGTCTAAGGAAAGCTAACTTGGATATATACTAAGGTGCAATGTCTGGTTAACAAGGTGATCACTGGTTCGATGTTCCAACATTGGATGAAGATGTTGAGGATCAGAATAGAACAATAATCACTACTAAAGGGGAAATTGTTGTTGGATTATGGGGGTCGGTAGTTAGATAGTATATACAACTAAAATGGGTGAGCCTATTGGGGAGCAAACGTTAAACACATAGAACACATTTATTTCACGAAATAACTTTAAGTTATTATCTTTGATGTAATAAGCTTAAATATACATAGAACCTAAAGGACTAAAGTGACACAAACTTAAGCATATGGGGACCAAAGGTCAGCCAACCCATATGTGTTCCTGAGGATAAGTTTGAGTCAGTTTTGGAGTGAAGAGATAAGGAGGAATGAGTTGGAGATATGGTTTTGAGAGGATGCATGATAAGGATGAAAGTGTGGCATTCTTATCCTTTTACAACTAGGGTAAGGTAACTATAAATTTACCATACCCTTAGGTCATTGAGAGTAGTGATATACCTCTAAAACCCTCTAAAAAAACCGTGCCTTCCTCTCCAAAAATTTCCACCGAATTCAGTTAATTAAAGGTTTTTGTTTTTCTTTCTATTTGAATTTCTGTAATCCCATAAAGGATTCAAGGTGTGATTGTTGTCCCACTTTGTAAGGATCGAATATAAGTCATAGGAAGGGTGGTTTAATGATCTAAGGTTGAATCACGTTACAACTAAGTTAGGTTCGTTTGTTTGGATTTGGGATGCAATGAATTTGGGTCGTGGGTTTTTACTGAATTCGGTATTATTGTTTTACTAGGTTTTATTCAGTTTGGTGCAAGTAATCAAAGAGACACTTGGGTTTGGGATTCGTGAAATCAAGACTAGCATTTGGTGTGTTTGATTGCGTGTTTGTGGGAGCACTCATAGAGTGGAAACTTATCACTAGTTTCGGAAGCAATTTCCAGATCTCCGTTTTATTCACTTTGCTATTGACTTCAAGGGTTAGTTTCCTATGTTTCCTTTTGTTTATTTAGTGTGTGGTTAATCATATACACCTTACTTGATCCATATCGCTGGTATCGTTTAGTGTTAATGGTTAAAAGTTTTATTAAATCCCATACTGGGTATTAGAGCTAACTCGTTTGGTGTTTTTATGGGTACACCACTTTCTAAACTAAGTTTGGGAGCATGAAAATCTTGATTTATTATTGTTTTATTGGAATAATATGCAATTAATGCATTCCTTTCCATAAATAATGGATTAAACACCTAGATTCAATACTCTATATGTAACATTGATAAAAAGTGATATAGATTAAATTAAAATGTTTATTAAGATGCCTGTTTTCTATTCTTGATTTTTACTTGGCATGTAAGACTAAGCAATCATGTTTTATTGATGTATGTGGACGATTTGGCACTTTAGCAGAAAACCTAGTGAGATGTCTTATAGGTTCTCCAATTGGAGTAAGATTTCTTTTGAAACTCGAGGCCTTTTATGATTAGATGCTTTTCTAGATAGAGTTTGTCTTCAATTTTACTCCAATTTATTATTTGTTTTAATTGCTTTTATGTGATATGCCTTATGTTGCTTAATTTTTCAAATTGACTTTATGAAACCTCTAAATAAAACCAGACTTATAATTATAGAGAAATTTGGATTAAACATGTCTAGTATTACACACGTAAGCATACTCCTTGTGACCAGTTATGTGTTATTTGTGAAATCGGGGTTTTTGACAAATTAATACGGACATTAAACTATGAATTTTGATTTCTTGTGATCTTTTAGTTTTTATTATGCGCACTATGGGTTGATGATTCTTTAATCTTCTCCCGCCCCACTACATGCTTCGGCATATGAGGGAATTATTAGAATTACTTGTGTCTTCGAACGCATGTAGGAGTACAATATAGGGTTTGATCAATTTATAATTCCACTATATTGGCAACTATGAAACTAATGTTAACAAAGGGGTTTCTTAACATAAAATAGTATCATTTATCAATTGGAAGTACGGCTCACCCATTGTTAGACAAACTATAAGAGAAGTTTAAGGCGGGTGCAACTAAGGTTTCCCAAAAGAAGTCAGGTTTTTAATAAGCTTCGCGCTGACCTGTTTCTTTGCTTCTTTGTGCGTCCAAAATGGAGCTACCGAAAACATTTGACAAAATGATGTCTATACCAAAAAGGTTAACACAATATTTTCTTAACTTTGTGCTACAATATGTTTTGCATGCTTTTTGTACACGATTTTGTCACATTTATGTGTATACCCTTATGTGGAATTTTAAGTCTATGCCAACCAAAACTAGAACACGTGCATTTGGATTGTCTTCTCTGGTAAGACCTCAGGGCCTTTCCAACCCATGGCGAATTTTTTCCATTGGTCAGACCTTTATCAATTTTTACACATTCTTTTTGGTCCGATTAATCAATTACATGGTAACGAACTCGAACCCGAGGCATAAGATGAGACAAGGCATGTACATGACATTACTATATGAGTTACTAAAGTCATGTATCTCATAAAACTAAGAGTTGCATTTATAATGCAATTAACGCACGCCGCTTACCTCTTGCCCTACTTGTTTACACGTTGATCAGACCTTCTGTAATAAGTGGAAGGTCAAGTTGGATCTTAGTCTTATTAGTAATTAATTGGGTAGTTAATTCTTTAGAATTTAATATCATAAATACTATTTGAACTTTCTATGTGTGTGGGTTATTTGGATTATTGCAACATAATTCGAAAACGTGAGTTTGTTTTTCTTAAAAGACAAACCAAGTCTCTTTTCCTGGTAAGAAAGAATGAGACTTACTCCTATCTCTTCTCATTAGTTGACAAGAATAAGATAGGGTTATAATTGATTTTTTCCTCAATTATATTTAAACTCACTTTCAATTTTTCATTGGCCTTTTCCGGATCTGAAATCTTGGAAAGATAAAATATTTTGTGTAACTAGAGTATAATTTGTCTGTAGCTACCAAAATAAAAGACATCTTGCACTTGCCATGATGTATGAGTTTAAACCGAAATGATAAAGAAAATTGCTAGAAGGTCTTCTATGTAAATTTTCTTGGACTCGATTCATTCCTTATAGTGCTAAACACCCTTGTGGCTGGGCATACCGATTAAGGAGGAATTGCATGCTAAATGTTCATGTATCTGAGTGCATGATGGTAGTCCCACATTAATAAGAAGAATTCATATACTATGCTTCAATACCTAAGTACATTGCTACTTGTAGCATTCAAGAGAATAGGAAGTAAATAAATCGTATTTCATTTTACAGTGATTGTAACATTAATGTTTGACAAATCCAGTAGGAGCTTTGCGTTTTATAACTGAAATGACATTCATGTAAGGTTGCTAATTTCAGTGGGAGCTACATGATTCATTTCCTTATGAGTTACCCATATTATTTCTAGCTTGCTTTGAAATAATTTCATCACTTTCTGAATATGAACGACCATGGTTTTAAGGAAAATTGCATTTTATTTTATAAGATAACATGTTTCCTTTTCGATGTTGCTTTTCAAAACGTTATCTATAGAATAATAATCCACAATTCCTTATTAAACATTATGGTTCGAAATCTACTTGAAATATCTATGACACTATCATATTGTTTATACAATCGAGCACTTGTCGTACTGTTTGTTTACTTTTAAGTAATGTTGCCCCATACACAAGTGGGAGAAATCATAAGTATATGCAAGGAACAACATATAACAATATAATTAATTGGTTTCTCTTGACCGCAAGGTAAGAAAGCTAATATATTTACTAGGACTTAAACACACAAGATGTTTGTTGCCCTATTACATTTTAAAGTCAAGATATAATATAAAGATACTTTAACTTATTGAGTATATGATTTAGTCAAAATAATTATGGTTAATTATATAATCATGATTATGAAGTATGAAATTAACTTGAAATTACCATTGAACTCAAGAGTTTGCGTTCATGATTACTTTAGTTAGTATAATTATGTTTGCTTGTTAAGACGTAATTATAAAGTCCTGAAATTAATCATTGACTTTATAACATAAAGTATGTAGTAACGACTATTATGTCTTACAGTTAAACTAAGGTCCTTGACATGATTCAAGACATATAATGTATTTGCTGTTTATTTTCTTGTAAACACATGATAAAGTATTTTTAAATTTATGTTTCTTGTGAATACCATGGAATGGAGTTAATTTTACTTATTCAAGAAATATACATTATAGCATGCACTTGGTTGTTAAATACTGTGTATCCAAATTTGGCTTAACCCAATTGTCAATGTATTTGGATCCAAGCTAATTAAGTTATCTAAGGGAATTTCTGATGAGTCTCACAATTCCATTATCATAGAATACCATACTATTATGGTATGTCTATGTGTTGAACAAACTTATTCTTTATAGTTGATTTCCTGCTAACTTTAATTGCTCTACCTCCAAAATCGATCAAGGTTAGAAATTTACGTGTGTCATGGATACACTCAATATAGTTCCAACCTAAAAGGTATTCAAGACATTATTATTATTGATTAGATGAATACCATAGTTTGATTAAAGTTTGATATTTGTTTATATCTTTTGAAAGATATTATTAACAAGCTAGAGATGAGAACTGTAAAATGTATTTTGTTGTCCCATTTAAGAACAATTTATTGTTGCTTAAATACTTAGTATTTAGAGAATTATCTCTACTTACAAAAGTAAGTGGGGGCATCTATAGATCTTAAAGATTTTCAAGAACAAAATACATAACCTTCTGAATTCACTTGCTAATGTCATACCACGGTTAAACATGAAAATGATGAAAACCAAAGCTTTTATGTTACTTCATTCATAATCAGCATGATCGCCTCTCAATAGAGTGATATTTTAATATCAATGCTAAGGGATATAAGTATAGAGGTGTCTTATTAAACCTGTTTAACTAATAAGATGAATTATCACATCTTGGATCTGATAAATATCTTAGAAATATGAATGATAAGATGCAGTCCTTAAAAGACAAATCAAGGTTGTGAGATTGATTGATCTTTCACCAAACAGTAAAATGTGAGGTTAGAATGAGTTTCTTTTGAAGAAAGGCTCATAAGGATAAGAATGTATACATATTAATGCCTGACTGATGACAAGAGTTTTTAATCTTACTCAAGCAATTGACTATGATTAAATCTTTCCTTTCTACACGCATTAATTATATAAAGATAACTAATTTCTTTTTTTTTTTATTTTTTTTTCTTTTTTATTTTTTTTTTAATTATATAAAGATAAACTAATTGTCATACAGATTTTCTTGAATCTGCAATATGGCGAATTAAGGATCATAACTCTTTCCTTAATGCTTACTTTGCGAGGACGATGAGTAATCAAAAGGGTTATGAGTCTACATTTGTAATATGAAAATTAAGTTTTATAACTCTTTTCTTTATGATTACCTTTTGCGAGGACGGTGTGTGATCAAAAGAGGTTATGAGTTTAAAATAATCTTTATAAAGTATACAAGATAATAGAATCTAAGTGTGGATTGAATCATGCATCTAGGAGCTGAGATATTAAGTTTAATCACAATATGATTTCTGATTAAATTAAGATAACTCCTGAGTACACCTGACATCAAGTGGGAGCACTATGTTTTTCCTTAAAATTCATGTAGGATCGTTTAATTCATAACACGTACAATCGTTTAATTCATAACACGGGTGATGATTCGAGTGGTTTAGCTAGTTTCTAGTGAGAGAAACACAAGAGAGAGATTCTAGAGAGAGAGAGAGAGTGTATGTGTTTCTATGAAATGAAATAATGACTAGCTTCCCTTTTCCAAAGTTGGAAGAGGCTATATATAGTACTTACAATATACCGGGTATTCACACCCGACTTAAAACCGAAAAACGTACTATTAACTATTAAACTACGAGCTATAATAAACAGTAAAATACACGGGGTGACCGAGTCTTTTTCTCATATCTAACAATCTCCCCCAAAGGGAGGTCACCCCTGAAAACACTAGACTTAAGCTCTTACAGCTTGCAGTCTTTTGATTCTTCATGTTACATCTTGTACTTTGTTGTCATGATCTTTAGATAACAATTGAGCTTGTTCACTTTGACTTGTTTTGATTGTGATCATGAGCTTTCTTGAGATCATCAGCCAAACTTAATCTCTCATCATCTAGTAATTTATTGCCATCTTGTGCACTTGTGAAGAAGAATATGATATCAGAGTTTGCGGAAGCTTTGATACGTTTATGAGATCTTTCATAACTTCATAACAAGTGTAGGTCGTGTCTGAGCATTCGGTTATTAACTTGACATTACTGGAACTGGGTATCTCCATCTCCATCTCCATCTTTAAATGATCCTGTAATGAAACAGTTAGCAATAAAGAGAAAATTGATTTGAAAAATCAGTCAAAGTGTTAATTATGAAAATATTTTGTAACACTTCGATAGTTTTGATTGGTTGTCAAATGTTCAATAACCGTCAATTCTTATGCTGGAACAAGTTTGATTCACGTAGAATCTCACCATCGTTTCTTTCCAGTTGACACAAGTTTGATTCTTGTAGAATCGCACAAGTCACCTACCTAAAGCTTGTTTGATGTAGGCTTTAGCAGGATTTCCATCTTCATAGTGAATACCTTCGTATCACTCGGATGTTCTGGCAATATCACAAGGATAATGCGTAGGACTCTTAAGATAACCTTGTTTCCACAGTGTGTGAAAGACAAGATAAATGGAAATGTGTCCTAACGAGATTAATTGATGATCTCTGGGCTCTAGACTCGAAAGTGCGCTTTGATATTAGTGATCGGAGGCTGGAGCTGACTGCCACCTTTTCAATACCGACTTACTCGGAGTGAGTGAGACAGTAGATTGCATGTTTAGTCTCCGTGACAAATGAGACAAGTTTCTTTCAAGAGAAACTCGAATGGCTGGGAAGGGTTGTGCATTGCATCACTGGGTCCATGATGTCGTCTTCAATGTCAGCAATCAACTTGTGATTCTGACAGCATATGTATTGACCCGGTTTCTGCCT
>BQNB010110765.1:0-19151 GCA_026074375.1 Tanacetum coccineum | reverse complement strand
TAACTCCACGGGATTTTACAACTCTATGATTAAAACCGAGAAGGAAAAAGTTTACTTATCGGGACTTTACAAAATCAATAGAAAAACCATGAAATTAAAATTGACATGTTTCGCTTGCTGGATTGCATGTTTCGCTTGAAAAATGAAAGTTGCATATTTCGCTTGAAAAATGAATACTTGTTTCGCTTGAAAAATCAAAACTGCATATTTCGCTTCAGTTTCTTTACATATTTCGCTTGAACAAAATCCGGCATATTTCGCTTGACTTGAAAATGCATATTTCGCTTGGCAGTTAAACTTGCATATTTCGCTTGTCAGTTTAACATGTTTCGCTTCGACATAAACATATTTCGCTTGGTTAAAATTTTTGGCAGAGTTTCGGTTTAGTTAATCGTAATATTTCGCTTGACTTTCACCTGCATATTTTGCTTAGCACATAACGTACATATTCCGCTTAACAAATAAACCTACATGTTTCGCTTCACCTGTTATATATTCCGCTCGGTGTCACTATCTAGTGAAGGACCACTTAACTAACAAACAACTAGTCCTTTTCTAGTGAAGCTAAAATGGTGGATCTATGTTCCCTTGGCTTAACTAGTTTGGGGCCACAAAAAGTTAAGCCAATCACAAATAAGCCCCGAAATAAGCTTGTAAAAAACTAAATAAGCTAGGAATAAGCTCGAAAATTTGCAACAAAAGTGAAGAAAACTAAGAGCCTAGTTTGAAGAACAAACAAAAAGATTACGTGACTCTTTTGACTCTTGTAGTCCAAATCAAAACTACCACTTCGAGAAGAAAAAATAAGCCTATTGTCATAAGCTTATATAAAAAAACGATCTATAAACTTATTTAAGACATGGAAGGACTACAAAATAAGCTTTAGAACTATTATAGCAAAGAGAATATAAGCAAAATAAACCAATAAGCCCTCAAGAAAGTAAGACGAGAGCTTATGAACAAAATAAGCCACAAAAAAGCTTAGAAAACCACAAGAATCGAACACTACACAACCCTTGGTGAGTGATACCACATGTTGGTCATATATTATCCTTTACAACAATAAGCACACTCGAATAAGCTCCTTAATAAGCTTGATTTGAACTGGCAATAAGAAAAGAAAAGTAGAGAGAGAAAGAAACTAGGAAAGTTAGATTAGAAAGAGAAAGTGGTGGATTACAAGTGTGTGACAAATGCAACCATAACCCTCTCTATGTGTGGAGAGGGTTTCTTTTATACCCAATCCTTCTAGTAGGCGAATGGGCTTTGTAACTTGGGCCAGGCTTGGCTAAACTTAGGCTTTGAGCCTGAAATACGGACAATATTAGATTACAATCCAAGCCCATTAAACCCAACTAGACTATTACAATACAAGACCTAGTTTGACTTTCTAAGACCGATAACATTCTTGTTTGACTTAATATAATTAAGGCTAACAGCAAGCAAATCCTAAGTGTAGGAGTATTTGATGAGGTGTCATTTTATACACTTTTTAGGGTCATTTAACCCCCTAAATTATGCAATTATGCCTAAATTATGTACTTAATCATTCCTTTTTGTGTTTTTAGCACTTGGATGGCTTTTGGAGGAACTACAAGTGACTTGGACTCATTTGGAGAAGAAACGGACAAGATTACAACTCTACACCAAATCTCTTAAAGAAAACTCGTACAATGCGTGAAGACGGCGTCACATTCATTTTTGACGGTGTTAGAGCTTACAAAGGATGGCGTGAGGATTCTTACGACGACGTCAAGATCCAACCGACATAAAGAAGCCCTAGAATATTTGGCGGGACGACGACATCAGGATTATAATGCGACGATGTCGCTCCCGTTCTCCTGTATATACAAACTCATTTTTAGGTTTTTAAGTGTGTAACTTTTAGGATCCGAACCTTATTATTAAAAGTCGATTATAGCAGCTGTTTGGGTTATTTTTAGGGTGTCAAAACCCTCTTGTATCAGCCTTAAACACATGTTTTAATCAAGTGAAGTCTTCTATCTTTCATCATTCATTATGTCTATGTGTTGTTTGATTAATTCTTGTTCTTTGTTTCCTTATAATATGATAGGCTAGATCTATTAGAATTACTTATGATTGTATGAAACTTAGTTTGTAGATCCTTTTAATATTGCTTCTTGTGATGGATATGCATGTTAGGCTTTAGAAAACTAGCCATAAGATATTAAATTACCATAGACGTCTAGGGAAACGCGAGTGTTTTAGAAAGGATACCATCGGTAACAGTCTTCATACTACCTTACCTCTAATATGGTTGATCCCTCTTATGTGTTTTAATGCATGCAATGTACTCTTAGGGGCCTTGTAATAGTCTACATACTACTTTACATGTGCATTGCCTTAACGAAATATTACATAGACTGCGTTTTCGTGTAATTCGCTTATGACTAAGGAATTACTTACACAGATCATCACAAGTGTGACAAAGCAATAGGAATAGGAGAAGCAAACTGAGGAGTAGTGCATGATTAAGTAAATACGTTCATTTACCATATAGTTTTCACCAAAGTAGTTTAGATTTATAATTAGTTTAATTAGCTAAAACCAAAACCAAACCTTTCAAAGCCTGAATTTTACCTGCTTTCTATAACATATAAAAATACCAAAAATAATCTTCTCTCAACCCCTTAGACCTCTATTATATTCTATTCAAACCTTTCTAACCTATTCCCCTAGAGAATGATAACAACCCCCGAGCCTTACCTTATTACACTACAACGGTTAGGTACTCTGCCTAGGGAGTTGTAAATGTCTTTGCGAGTTTACCAGACCCGTATCAAGAACCAGATTATGTAATCTTATATGTATCTTTATTTAACTTATATTTCCTCGAACCATCACTCGATGAGAACCTCCTTTCCAACTGTTGCTAAATTTTACTTGTACCAACAAACATAATTGATCTTGCAATTGAATCACTCACAGACCTCATAATCTAAGATAACTATATTATTACAAGTATCCTACAAGTCAACCAAATTAGCACCTGTAGCATACCTAATCATTGTACCTTTGATGAACCTTAACTTTCTCTTGGTATATAACCCAATTTCAATTGCTCTGCGCCAAGCACGATAATATGGGCTCCAACAAGTTTCTCTTGAATAGAGGACAATCTGAGGGGTGAAGATATAAGGGGTTTTGAAAAATTGTAGGTTTTGTCATCTTGATTTATCAAGAAACACAAAGAAACAATCAAGAATTGAGCAGAAACATATGAAACAGAGTAATCGTACAATTCACACACTTGTGTAACGATTATAACAAACTTTGTAACAACTTTAACGGTTAGAACTCCATTATAAAAGCTCTTATACCATGTGAAGTTCTAAGGAAGAAGAAAACAAAATGGGAGGGAAAGTAATTGTTTATTATTTCTTAAAAATGAATGAGTAACCGATATACACATATAAAGAGAAAAATAACAGAAAAGTTACACATTAAGTACCTAAAGACTCTAACTATTACATTCTAACCCCTCTCTTTTGTATAATAAGTATCTTACCCTAAGGTTTTTACCTACATTGTAATATTTGTTATTATTGACAGTGTTTGGTTGTTGAAGGGTTTATTTATTTGACTTAGGAAAGTCAACAATCACATATACTTTTGTATTTTAATTTAGGAAATTCGATAGAAGAACATGCTAAAGTTTACATATTATAGATTTCGGCACTATAGTGATCCATTTTGAGTGGCAAATATTAGATTTGCATTTTAGGTGGCAAAGATTAGATTTGGTTGATGTGTTTGACATTAGCAAGTCAATAATACTTAGGTGGAATTGGGTTGATGTCACTGTAACTTACTTTAGCGTAGGTATTAGTTTGAAATATGTATCACTTAACGACTATTTTGGTTTCATCATTGACATTACCAAGTCAAAAATATTTTTGTGGAAAACTAGAAGGGGGGTTGTTAATACAAATAATGTCTAAAAACGTTTACGATAAAAATAAACGTTTATAAATTAATAACCGTAAAATTCTATTTCTAAGATTAATCACTTAAGGTATGGATAAACAAATAATTAAACATGATTAGTGATTAAGAAAATATTTTTCTTAAACCTTACATTTCTATAAAAGTGTTTTTATAAAAATATAAAAACAAAATATTTATTTATAAAAGAAATGTATTATTAAAATAATAAATTTAAAATCAGATTTTCCCCCAAAATGGAAGGTTCTAAAACAGATAACACTTTCCCCACAAAAAGACAAAAAGAAGAGCGTAGTCTACGACGACCCCCTTATAGGCTTGGCGGCCCCCTAATATATTTGGGACCGCCGGGACCGCCGCCAGCACAACGTCTCTTTTTGTCTCCTATAAATACTGGGCCACCCCATCTGAAAAATATAACATCTTGCGATGAATTTTCTCAGATCTACTTTCTCTTTTCTTTTTTTTCTTTCTAAAACACATATCTTAATCACTAACATACCTTGATCTTGTTTCAAGTGATTAATTCTTTCTTCATCCCTTCTTCTTCTAATCAAGTGCAAGAGAAGAACAATCGTATTCTTCTACATACGAATTGTTATTAAGTGATCTCCTTCTTCCTCCTCAAGATCACAAGTCTTTATTATATTAACTTTGTGTTGTTGTATAAATTGGATTGTGTGTAGATCCAATTGTGTAAATTGTGTATTTGTGATTTGGATTGTGTGTCAATCCAAGAGTATATATCTTGTGAGTGTGTAAAGACTTAGTGAAGTCTTAGATTGGTTCTAGCTAAGATTAGGACTCGACATCTAGCTTAGTGTCGGAAAAGAAAGTAAGCGACGTGTAAACAGTTTTCTCCGCCTAAAGGGAGCTTGTTGACATAGTGAAATCTCGAGTGGAGTACTCGAGGAGTGGAGTAGGAATGAAGAGGTGCTTCGTAGCAGAATCACTATAAATCTTGGTGTCTTGGTTTGATCGTTTCTTTCTTTGTCTCTCTATATTGTTATTGTTTACTTAGTTCATTACATTAGATAGTTTAGTTGTGATTCATATTGTTGATTTATTGACATACAACTCAAATCAAAGCATTTTATAAGCAAAGTTTTAAAACGGTCAATTAACCGGTAAACTATTCAACCCCCTTCTAGTTTCCTACACACAAGATTAATGCTTGTTGAGCAAGGGAACCATTGTTAATGTTGAGTCTGCTAGGAACTCTAAGAATGTTGCAGATGGTGTAAATAGAGCAGGAGCAATGCATGCTGGGAACAAAGGAAAGGGTATTGAAACTACTGGGCCAAGATGCTTCAACTGTAAGGGGATTGGGCACATTGGAAGAAACTACATTGCACCGCTAAGAAAAAGAAACTCTAAGTTCTACAAGGAAGTAATGCTAATAGAAAAGAAAGATAAATCAATCATTGAGCTAACAAATGATGAGTTAGATTTTCTTCTTTTTTCTTCTAAAGACGAGTTAGATAACCAAGAGTCCTTCAGGGATATTTATAGCAACCATACGTGAAAATGAGTCAGATACGGAGAATGAAAAAAAAATCACTTATGATGAGGAAAATGGTACTGAGCAACAGTCGGATGCAACAAATTTTTATTTTCTTACGGGATCAGTTACAG
The DNA here is from genome assembly GCA_026074375.1 of Tanacetum coccineum. Lineage (NCBI taxonomy): Eukaryota > Viridiplantae > Streptophyta > Magnoliopsida > Asterales > Asteraceae > Tanacetum > Tanacetum coccineum. Next base: position 13,550 of record BQNB010110765.1, on the reverse strand, counting down.
ATGATACAGATACAAAGCTACATTTAGACCTAGCTCATACAACACAGATTGACATCGTTCAACAAGATGGTGAAATTGAGAATACTAACATTCTCAGTGAGGTACAATGTGATGACACTCTTAAACACAAGTTCACCATATACATGGGATGATATCATGATCAGCCAAATTCTATCAATGATTCATATATGTTAAACCAAGATAATAAAGATATTATTACTGCTTTATCAAGTATGAATCATGATGGAGGTGAGGTTATCCATGATAAGGTCTAATGTACTGATGATGATTCTGACCAGTCACTAATTGATAACCTGACCAAACGCATTATTGTTGATGAATGCACAAATATTATTATGACTAATCGACTAGAGTGATATAAAGAAAATGAACAAATACTTTTTGATTCAGTTTTATAAAAAGACGAAACCAGTTTATCTCTATTAGATTCATATGATGTTGCAAGTGATGTTTTAAACAGGAAAAGTTCTTTTACATCGACATAAAATTTCGAATCTAAATGGAACAAACATTGAACTTGAAAAGAAAATTTATGATCATTTAACAAACATTTTTGTTATTGAACAAGATCGAATTAAACTGAAATCAAAGATTGAAATTCTCGAAGAAAAACTTGTTTCAACAACTTTATATCTCAATACAGTTAATCATAACACATCATCCACGCTAAATATCAATATGTGTGATCATGAAACATATTATGCACCTAACATAACCAACGTCGAAAGTCAAATTCCGAATATACTATCACGCGACAAGGGGGGGGGAGGGGGGGAGGATGGATAGACTAGGGATAGTTTGGCATAAGACGGGCAAAGGAGTGATGGGCCGATTGCAGGAAAGGTGTGGGGTCACCAACGTCATAATCAATAACTCTAATGAGGCATCATCAAAATTTATTCAAAGAAAAATAAAATGAATTTGACAATTATGTGCTGAAAAAGAAACTGAATTTAATGTTATTTGGGATAGATAGATTAAAATATGTGATTCTTTACAAGATTTACATTGGGAAAATGCCATTTTGAAACATAAATATGATGATCTCATGAGTAAATATTTATCTTTAGTGTATAACTCAAGTGTGGAGCGTGAAAATCTTTTAAAAAGAATTCCATCTCCAAACAAATATGTGGTTCCAACACATGAACACCAAGCCAATAATAATACACTAATAAGAAACAGAAAATAACTACTAGAGCCACTCCGTTACCTAGTGATTCATCACCTATAGTTAACAACTGTAGGGTTGTATGTACTAGCAGAGATAGTCATAGTAGGACACATTTGTTAATACAAATAATGTCTAAAAACGTTATTTATATTTTACAGTATCTCTATGTTTTGATAATAACAAAATGTAAAAACGTCTTACGTAAATAAGTTTTTAGTCGTAAAATTCTATTTTGACGCAACATCACTTAAGGTATGAATAATGACTGTTAAACTAGTTTAAGTAATTATAAAAATATTTTCACACACTTTACATTTTACAAGAACTGGACACTCTTTCAAAAAGTTTATACAAACCGCTTAAATAAATGAAAATAGTTTAAATAAATTCAAATTTTAAATTCAGCCTTCAAGAAGCCTAATCTTGAAAGATTATGTCAAGATTTTCAAGTAACCACAAAAAGACAAAAACTAGATGTCCGAATGTACGGGCGATTCCCTTTAAAAGGGGACGGTTTCCTTATCGATAAGGAAACCGTCGCACTATCGAGGAGCGTGTCTGGTTTCTCTTGCCTATAAATAGAAGCTCATTTCTCACACTAAAAACTACTTCTTTCCATTATTTTCTTTGCAAATTTTCAGTACCTTTTATCCACTTTTCTTTGATCATTACACTTTCTTAATCTCATTTAATGTGATTTAATCATCCATTCACTTTGAGAGCAAGTCAAGAACTCAAGCTATCGTAAAGGTACGATTTGTTATTGTCTAGTCTTAGTTGTCTTAACATTTGTTACATTCTTTGTGTAGATCCATTTCATAATCACCAATCATTTAAGTTAGTTAGATCGAGTTAGTATTTTTGTATTGGAAATACGTGAGTGATTAGGTTAGTATTTTACTCTTGAAAATACGTGAGTGATCGGGCAAGTATTTTAGTCCTCAAAATACTTGTGTGAAAGGTTTGGTTCTATCTTGAGAAGAACTCAAAATTTAGCTTAGTGACGGAAAATATTGTAAGAGACGTTGTATGGTTTTCTCCGCCTAAAGAGAGCTTGTTGATATAGTGCATTGAACTCCTAAGTCGGATATTAAGGGAGTGGAGTAGGGCAAAGAGGAGCATCATAGCTGAACTACTATAAATCCTTGTGTCTCGGTTTGATCATTCCATCTATTACTTATTTGTCATTATTTCATATATTTCTTGTAGTTTAGCTTTTATATTTTTGTTGTGATTGATTGATTTCATATACACTCGAATCTAAAGTTTTGAAAAAATTAATTTTAAATCGATAAACTATTCACCCCCTCCCCCGCTTTTAGTTTCTACAATTGGTATCAGAGCTTGATTACCCAAGTTTTTTTTAAAATATTGTATTTTAAAACTTGAATCGATCTATGAATTCTAATAAATATCTAGAAGGGAAATCGTCAACAATTTAAACTTTAAATTGGTGTTCGATTCAACCAGATAACAATATATTAGAACTAAAACACGACTAACAGCAAGTTTTAAGCATTTTTTGTTGTATTTCAATCGGTTATAGCTTATTGCTTAAACTTCATGGAAGAATATGATGTAAAGCTATTAAAATTTCTTGGTAAGCATATGTTTTCGGTTGTTCATTTGCTACATTTCGAGTTATGTTTTGTCATTAGATGTTAGAAGTAGTTTTTGACTTATGAGATTTTGTGTATTTCATAAAGTTTCATCTAGAAGCTTGATGTAAATGAATGCACACAAGGTGTTTGCTAGAATGCGTGACTAAATATGTCAAAAAGTTCATAAGGTTTTCACATGTGAATATAAGTTAACAATGTCAAATGTACTTCGATAATCATAAAAAGTCTTCACATAAGACTACGCCTAAAAAGTTCAATCACACACAAACATAAGGAAGTCTTTAGGTCATTATATAATGCTTTACTGAACTCGAAGGAAAAGCAGTACTAATGTGAACAGTACAAAGCTGCAAACAATCAAACATAGTAAGTGGTAGCAAGAGTGTCGATCGAGTCATGTTGACCCTCTCTATATTCCATTAAAAAGAAGAGTTCGAAGATATATATATATATATATATCGTGTTCATGTTGTCTATCTTTTAACTAGTTTTTATACCCGTGTACGCATATGGTTTAGACATTAAATTTTAATTAAATGTTAATTTTGCAAGTGTTGTTATTTTTTGTTTTTGCATATTGAAGGTCTCGTTTATAGTATTTTAGTATTGTAAATGGGGTTTCTCTTATATTCAAAAATTTATCCTATATCGTTTTTAATAAATGTTTTCTTACACATATTAACAAAGATGATAATCCTCATGTTTGCCATTTACATTGTTGTATGTTAATAATAATTTTTGATGTATTAATATTTAATACTAGTGTACACATGTGATAAATTTATTAAAATGGATAATAATTGAGTTATTATTTAAACATTATAGTAAAATATTTTTTTTCGGATATTCTTACTTAAACTCATAAAGAGGAAAAAACATGAGTTGTTCGTATACGTACAACATCGTCTATTTATTTATATACACGATAATTCGATGTGCTTTCATTTTGATATTAATAGTTTTGTGCATATATATGTTGTATTTTTAAAACTAATATTATATTATTATATATATATATATATATATATATATATATATTTATATATACACACACACATTATATATATTTATACATATATATATATAATATATATCACACAAACACACACACATAATATATATTTATATATATATATATATATATATATATATATATATATACTATATATATATATATTATATATATATATATATATATATATATACATATATATATATATATGTCGGCTGGGTCCTATAATAATCCTTACACAGCTAATAAGCAAACCCAAATAAGCTCTAGTGAGCCGGCAAAATAAGAAAGAAAAAGAGAGAAGAGAGAAAACTAGGAATGTTAGATTAAGAGAGAGAAATTGTGAGTTACAAGTGTGACAAATGCAACCAACACCCTCTCCATGTGTGGAGAGGGTTTCTTTTATACCCTAGCCATCTTCTAGTTGGAATGTGGCTTTTCACTTGTCCCAGGCCTTGGCTAAACTTAGGTTGAGCCGATAAACGGACTATATTAGATTACAATCCAAGCCCGTTGAACCCGACTAGCCTATTACAATACAAGACCTAGTTTGACTTTATAAGGACCGGATAACATTCTTGTTTGACTTAATAAAAGAAAGGCTAACAAATCTCCCCAATGTTGAGGTCTCTTTCTTCAAACTCCTCTGTACCACTGATGACATTCTTGTAGGAGTTTGTTTTGTTTTATCATTGTCTCCCCTGACGTTGAAGATATGACTTTTAACGTTTATGCTTTGCCTTGTTTTTGGTCTTGTCTTGTTTGTAATGGCTTTATTCATTCATGCTTTGTGATCTTGATCTTGAGCCTTTATCTTTTGACTTTGAGTTCTTGAGATAGTTATCTAGCATCATTTCCTTGACTTGAATCATCTTGATTTGACTTCCTTGATCATCTTGTGCTCTTGACCAACATGCTCATACTTGTTACATTCTTGTTAGGACTTAATATTATTATTGGTCTAACAATTTCCCCAATGATGATTCTTTATTTGAACTTTGAGGTTTTGTTGGTTGGAAAGTTTAGAATCAACTATCTTGATATTGAACAATTGACTTTGAAAGCTTGAGTATGAGCATGGGTTTTATGAATCCGTCATTTACTGGATCGGCTTCTACACCGTCTGTCTTTTCATGAAATATAAATAGGTAGTAATAAAAAGATGTATATGGCTTTGTCTTCATCTTGAGTTCGGTTGACATTATTAACCTCGTTGCCCGTTTTATTAGTATAACAAAATACTAGACCTCTGTGATAGGTAGATTCAAGACTACTGGACAGGGTTTCTAGATCAAAGCATAGGTTCTTCTTACACAGATGTATTAGATTCAATATGACTTGCTGTTCTCATTACCGGAAAGTCTCAAAGCTAGACACACACGGTAAGAGTGATTCAGGATAGTTTACTATCCTTCTGATTATGTCGTCTAGTTTTATTTACTGGACCAAAATGATATCCACAATTATCACAAGTTTGATTCATATAGAATCTTGCAAGTCGATGTTGGCTCATCGCTGATTTCCATCTTTACTGTGAATACTACAGAGTATTACTCAGATGTCTGGCAAGTTCAAGGATATGCGCTAGGGACTCTTTGTTACAAACTTGGTGAACTTTAGGTGTTCAATAAGTGTATTTTGACAGTGTGTCTAATGGATTTATAATTTGATCTCTTATTGGCTCTAGACTCAATTTGTGCATCTTGGTTTTCTGTAATCGGATTGGCTGGGAGCAGAATGAAACCTATTTAATATTTAACAATCTCGGAGTTGAGATGTTATAGAAACGTGTGTATCTCCGTAACAAATGAAGACAAGTTCTTTTGAGAGAAAACCGAATGGGTCTGGGAAGGCGGTTGTGCATTGCATCACCTGGGTTCAGATGTCGTCTTCAATAACCCACAATCATCTTTGTATTTGATAGATTATGTATTGAAAACCCGTTCTGTTTTACTAGTTGTGTGGAGGGCTTCTTTCTTTTCACCCTTTATCCATACATTTCTTTTTCATTCTTCAACCCCTTCAATGCTTACCAAGACGTCATTACTAACACCTTGTTGTGATTGTTCCAGTGCTAGCTCAATCTTAGTCGGCATTCTTCCCTTATACACATTCTTCTCCAATCATACCTAAGGACTGCTATTTCTAACTATGGAGTGTCCTTGGGTAGATCTCTCCGGTTCTGGTTGGATCGTAGGATTATTACTAACCTAACCACCTTATGATTTCAGATTTGTCGCTGAAATTAATAGGTTTCGTTGGGTGTAGAGATCGAACCATAAAAACCATTTTCTGACTTTGTTATTTTCAAATAACCCCACTCTCACTGTGCTCGAGAGATTTCAAAATTGTTTTAGGCACATGAAGGAAAGAGTTGCACTTAGAGTCTTAAAAGAATCAAATTCGTCTATATTATATTTTAATCACATTTTTTTTTTTTTTTTCTCCCTTATTTTAAATAATATAAACACTTCAGTATTTGAAATACCAATTGATTAAAAATTTCGACATAAAAATTCTTGGGGAGAAAAATTATACTACGTATTGCATGGGAATTCATTTTTGGATACGCTCCCTTCAAACAGTTATATGTGGGTTACAATATTTATTAAATGTTGACGTTGGAATAAACTAATTTGTTATGACACCACAAAATGTGAAGAGGAGTGAGATGCCTTAGTGGACAAATGTATATTAATAATTGGCATTATAAGTTTCCACATTTTAATTTCACAAATGTGTTTGGATACATAAAATGGACATTGATGAGATGTATCCAACACATTAAAAGGCTTTGTTTTAAAAAACTCCCCCTTAGAAATTGATTCAAATAAAATGACATTCTACGTACTACAATTCTTTGAAAATTATTCGAGGAAGGGAGTGTTGAACACACAATTTTTAACGAATACACCATTTTTATGTAAAAAATACCACAAATTATATTGTAGACAATTTTGACATTGAAAGTTCTTTTTGAAAAATTGTGTTCAACGATTTTAAAAAACATGATAGAAGACTTCTCTTCTATTTTTAGAGTAAGCGCACTGAAGCGTACACTTCCCTATTACATTCGGGACCGAGTTATGCACTGAAATGTACATAAGTCATAGAGAAAAATTTAGAAATGACATGTTTTGAAAGCATTTGAAACTCTTGCTCGAACTTCATTTACACGCCCATGTCGATGTTAATCAACATTTCTAGGTACGTAAATGTTATCGATTCCAAGAGACATGTCGAGAAGATTCTTTTTGGTATTTTTGAAATTTTCTGATTTTATATTTTGTTTTTCTAGATTTTATATTTTTCTATTTTCTTTTTGTTGGTTTTATATTTTTGTATTTTCTTTTTCAAATTTTTATAAATAAAAAAATAAGAGAGAATATATTTTATTTACAAATTAATGTTTGATGGATCAAGCAAGATTCATTTGCCAGAACCTCTAGTTCATCTGGAAGGCAAAAATTATACCAAAGTCGTTTCCGAAAGTTACTTAAAACTAATCTTACGATAAAGCTTTAGTAAAAAAGTCGCTAACTTGGTATTCAGTTACCGGACAAAGAATAATTACCAATACCTCTTTTCAACATGTTCCTTTATAAAGTGATATCTGACATCAATGTGCTTGGTACGGGAGTGCTAGACTGGATTGCACGAGATGGCTATGGCTGCCTTTGAGTCACAATACATAGGTATTTTATCAAAGTGAAAGCCATAATCTGTAAGTTGAGTTCTCAAACCATAGAACTTTGTGCGCAGATTGTGATAAGACACATACTCGGCTTCTGCCTGAAGACATTTGAGGTGCAGTCTTGCTTTTTGAGGACCAGCTGAACTAACTTTTCACCACAATAGAAAATTATTATGACACCAGAGTAATCTTACGTGATTCGAGACAACCCGCGTGTGATTTCGAATCTGAAAAAGCAGAAGGTTAGTTCGAACGGTTGTCCTCTATCGGTTACAAAGGAACCATATGTTTAAATGGAGTCTTAAGTATCGAAAGATATGCTTAACCGCGGGGTGAGATGTTTCTCAGTAGGTTCGCTTGATAGCGAACACAAATAACATGTTGCTATGTACAATATATGGTCTACGTGTTGTTGGGTACATGAGTGCTACCGGACCATAATACGATATTTGTTCGGTCGACACGACATTACCACTAAGTCAGCATCCAGGGGTTTAGTATCCATTGGTGTACCAATGCTATCACATGAGGTCATTACCATGCTTTTTAAGTATCTTGTGCATACTTAGCTTGGTTTATTAAAGATACAATGAGGGGGATTGGTGGATCTGAATTCATAAAAAGAATTTCAGCTCCCCCATCATAGATATATCAAACTTTGTTGTAGCATTAGCTTTTCAAATGTTTTGAAAGTTTTGTGTTCAGTAGGACCAAAGATAATGTCATCAACGTAAAATTTACCAAGCAATATGTCTTCCCCTGTTTAGTTTTGAACATAGTTGTATCAATATTAACTTTTAAGAATCATTTAGATACCAGGAAATTAGAGAGTTCATCATACACACTTTGGGTGTTGTTTGAGACCATATAATGCTTTCTTGAGACGGTTAAACTTTGTCAGGATAGATATGGGTTAACAATCCATATGGTTGGTTTACGCTACACTTCTTTTTGTTCCTTCAGAGGTCCCGTAATGAAATGTTGTTGTTTTAACGTTCATCTGGTTATACGGTAAATGATTTGTGTGCAGCATACGCAATGAACAATCGTACAGCTTCCAACCGAGCAACTGGTGCAAACGACTCTTCGAAATAATTCCTTCTTTTTGAGCATATCCCTTAGCCACAAGACGAGATTTGTTTTGCGAATAACTGTATTTTCCTCACTCACGTTCTGTTTTTCCAGATCGAACTTTAAGGTAATGACATTTTTGCCAAAGTTGTATGTCGGCACAATTTCTATACTTCTAATTCGAGAAACTGATGACGTTCTTCCTGCATTGAGTCAATCCATGCAGAATCTGCCATGGATTCTTTGATGTTCATTTGGCTTGGTTCGACTCATGGTGACGTGCGATCATATACATCTCGCCATCTGGGTTCTAGCTGAACGTCTTGATCTAATTGATTGAGATGGGATTTCCAATGACTTGTTTCTAATGGATCATCTTTTGTCTATCGTTGAATGTGCGGATAGGATGGTGTTGATAGAAAGTATGCATGTTTGACGAATCATCATGTCGAGGACGGATGTATCCCTCGTTCTTGTACGGGTCCTGTACTAACGATTGTTGGATAAAATTCACTGTCGTTCAAATTGTGCATTTTCTGTATTGGGTTTCTAGCTTGAATAATGTTCTCAGGTGTAGTTGACAGGTTGGTACTTGAGTTGGAGTTTGAGTGCGGATTGAATGTTCAATGGAGTGGATCTGCAACATCGGTTGTTGTAGAAGTGTGATTTGATGTTTTGGTGAGTGCGTTTATAAGGGATTATCAGCAGCATGTACAGACGAAGACTTTAACAAACAAGAGAAGTTCATTGAGTAATTCACTGAACATTGGACTATAATAGCAAATTTCCAGCAGCTCATTTGACATTGTTACTGTCTCAGCCGCATGAGGAACATTTTCTTAACTTTTAGGATCGGGACTTAAACTGTCTTGTTCAAGTGCCATTGTCGGACATTATAGAACGAGGTCAGAACTGACGTGATCTGACACCATTAAAGGCAATTCGTCAAAGTTAACATGAATGGTTTCAACTATCACTCTTGTTATATACCCTGTAAGCTCTTCACTGAGTAGAATACCCTATAAAAATACATGCATCACCTTTTTCTTTCATCTTGTCAAGATAATCACCATCTCTCACGATATAAAATAAAGAGCCAAAAATGTAAAAGAATTTTACAGACGGTTTTCAGCCATTGATGATGTGATAAGGTGTTTTCTCATGTCTAGGAATTACGAGTGAACGGTTTTGAGTAAAACATGTTGTGCCAATTGCTTCAGCCTAAAAGAACATAGGAACTTTAGCGGCGCTAAGCATTATTCGAGCAGCCTCAACAAGAGTATGGTTTTGTCTTTCGACAATGCCGTTTTGTTCAGGTGTTCGAGCAATTGACGTTTGGTGTTCAATATCTTCTTGAGCAAAGTATGCATGAAGAGTTTTATTTAAGAATTCTGTACCTTTGTCAGTTCGAACTTTCCTACTTGAGCGTGAAGTCCTCTTTGAACAAGTTTAAGGAAATCGATGAGAACTTCAGGTGTTTCATCTTTGGATCTCAAGAAGTGAGTCCAAGTATATCTTGAATAGTCATCAACAATTACTAGCACATATTTCTTACCATTAAAGCTTTCTACCCTCATTAGACCACATAAGTCCATGTGTAGAATGTGTAACCGTCTTTTGGAGCTTGGGGTTGTTTTGGTCTTGAAAGACTTACGTTTTGCTTTCCCTAACTCACAAGAAGAACAAAGATGATCTTTGACGAATTTCAATTTGGGAAGGCCAGTCACAATATCATACTTCGAAAGCAAGTTGATGGTATCAAAGTTTAGGTGTGAGAGACGACGATGCCATAACCATGCTTGTGATGATGAAGCTTTAGCCATTAAGCAAATTAGATTAGGAGAAGTTGTATTTTGAAGAGTGATGGAGTAAAGATCTGTACCACGTGAACCTGTGAGAAGATCATTTCCCTTCAAATCACGGACGTAACATGTAGACTTCCGAAAAGCAACTTCCAAATCCGCATCACATAATTGACTAACGGAGAATAAATTGTGATTCAGCCATTCGACGTAATAAACCCTCTTGATAGTGACATTTCCTTGAACCAGATCTCCATAACCAAGAATCGGTGCAATTTGATCATTTCCAAACTTCACCGTACCCAGAAATTTCTCCACAAAATTACTTAGAAGCTCGAGATTTCTCGTCATGTGCTTTGAGCACCTAAAGTCGATGATGAACAGATCTACGAGCTGCAAAAGAATTAGAAGATAATGAAGTATTGGACTAAGTGTATTTCCTAAGTGTCATGGGTTCCAAAATATTAGTAGTTCTAGATTTAATTCCTAGAGGCAAACTAACATTAGGTTTAACATTGATTGTGCTAGACTTAGGTTTCCATTTATATCTGGGTGGTGTGGTCTTAGAGTACCACCATCTACATGTCTTACTAGCATGCTCATATTGGTTCTGAGTTGTGCTGCTAGGTTTTTGATTAGTGGATTCTGAAGCAACTGTAGTTTTAAGGGGTGTTGCAACAGATTTGTTCACAGTTCGCTTGGGTTCTCTAGTACTAATAGGTACAACAATTGACTGTTTAGTCCTAGAACTCACACCATTAATATAATGAAGAACACATAAATCATGATTTTCATTCAGCACACATTTTCCACAAGTAACACAAACAAAGTTTACATTTAAGGTCTTAAGATTCAAACTGTCATTACACGCAGTTACATACGTTTTATTATTAGAAAACTTAAAATTCCTATGGTGTTCTTCTACTTCATGCTTCATCCATTGACTAGTGTTATGCAAGACTCTATCTTCCAATTGAGTGCTCTTAAGCTGTGGTCTGCTAAAACTAGTAGTGGGAATTACTCTTGTAGAAAAAGATACGCGTTTGTTAGTTTTCTTAATGTCTTGAGGCAACTGTGTTGTTCTAGTTTGATTAGGCATTATGTGTACTCTATACATTCTTGGAGCAATCACATTTGTGTTCTTTTGAACTGTTTTCACATTCTGAGGCAAAATCTGTTTAGTGACCAAGTTGAAAAATCCTTGGTCAAACTATTTCTGGTAACCGACCTTAACTTTGAAAACTCTTTCTTTGCAAGAGAATCTGAAAAAGTAGCCGGTTTACCTAAACTTGAGTGTTTTTTTACTTTTAAAAGAATTTGGTTGTCGGATAACCGATGATTTTTCAAACTTAGTTTCCACGGATTTTCCTTTCATCTTTTCAATAAGTTTCTTCAACTCACTTATTGCAATGCCTTTATCTTGTAATTAAGCTTTCAAGTCTTGAATTTTAAAATATTTGATATTTAATTCTTGAAATGAAGTTGATTTTTTTGTTTCCAAAATTTGTCATTGTTAAGTTGTTCCTGACTTTGCTGTAAAGCGAGTTCAAGATTAATTGAGTGTTGTTCAAGTGCGGAAAATCTTTTTGACAATTCATTGTAAGATTTATTGTTGATATTTTCAGTTCTTTTTTAAAGCTCTTTTTTAAGACGTTCACTTTTAACTACTTGGTCTAAATAATCACATTGCAAATTAGTAACTTCATCAAGTTTAGTATACATACCAAGTATAGCATTCATGTGATCAACATAATAATATTCCGTGGAAAGTCGATCGATTTCATTCAAAAACTGTGTTCTTTGAGTTTCTAGTTGAGATTGAAGAGACTCTATTTTGTTTTTAAGAGAGTTAAAGTATTTCAAATCTACAACCATTTCCTCTTTTAGAGATTGAAAAAATCTTTCTGTATTAGTCATAAGTTTATGAACTAAAGGATCAAAATTGGTTTCAATGGTACTACTAATAACTGGATCAATGTAACCATGCTAAGTCTTTTTATGCATGAATTCTTTGCAACATTCCACACCATTAAAAATCGTGTTAATATCTTGTTTAAGTGTTTGAAAGATTTGAGAACTTTTACATTTTGAGCCCACATAGTAGATTCTTCCATCCGTTTTCTAACAAAGTTGTTTGTTTATTAAAATTCTCTTTTGAGTATACATTCTTTCCAGATGTATGACTCATTCTTGAGCCGACTTTTCACGTTGTGGAACAAACAAGTCATAAAGATTATTTAAGTTTTGATAATCAAAAAGGTTTGATTAAATCACTTAATTTTGTTCGAATTTCTTGGGCAAGACGAATCATTTTGTCAGATTCAGGAGCTAACATTAAAGCAAGATTATCATTATAGCAACCTATATCATATAAACGAGGATTCGCTCTTTGAGCTTTCTTAAGGAACTCAGGTTTAACAAAACTCGTTTTACAATTACGATTAAGGATATTCATTGTTTGAACTAGTTGACCGGTTTTGTATACAATATCATCCAAAAATTTGATTTTAGTTTCCAAAGCAATGACTTTTTCAAGTTTCTTGTCTTCTGGAGTTTTGTAAAACTTCTTCTTGATATGCAATAAGCTCTTTTTTCATTTATGAAATTGTTTGATTTAAGTCATTTATCTTTTGAGTATATTCATTACATGACTTTGCAGAAGACATTTTGTGTGAGACTAGTTCCCCTTTAGCTTTTGCACATTCAATTTTAACCTTTGACGCATAATTCACATCATGATATCTATCAAGTTCAACTTGTGATGTGTTTCAAAAGCTTTAAATTTATAAGACTGAAATTACCGATTTATAAAATGGGAACACACGGGTAAAAGTATAACCCATGTATGTAGTATAATATTATAGGTAAGATGAGGTCGGACATCCACATGGATTTGATTTGTGTTCGACTAATCGTAGTTAAAATAAACTTTAACAATTTTAAGATAAATGTGTTGGATTTAATAATGACAAAGATGACTACTCGGATAGCTTCATATAATTCCTAAACAATGGTGATAATCACGATCTCATATTTTGGGTTTTAACTTATAAAAAGGATTTCTCATCAGAAACCTTTTTCACAAATTAACTTGTTCAACTTAAGACTTATATCTATTAACTTGATCAAATGTGTCACTCAAATAATCCAGTTA